>CAUEGO010000256.1:0-77500 GCA_958496205.1 Idaea biselata
AGTACTAATGTTCAGCAAATAAAGGTTATCTTTATCTTTAGTAGTACAAACACAATGTAAACCCATAGTTCTTATAATAATAAACCCCTATAACACATAGCAACTATCTTACCAGCCTTCCTGACTTCCTCCACAGCAGCCAACATCTGCTGTGTAACCTCAGGGTTCTCGAGAGCTATGGACTGTCCTCGCTCAATGAAGATCTCCGTGGCTCTCTCCACAGTGGCCACGAGAGCACTTGCACGCTTCGACTTGCCAGCTGTAAGGCAAAACAAAACATTTTATTTTAAGTGTTTACCCAAATCTCAGGGTAAATTTGTATATAGAAATAATGCGATTTTAGCTGATCCTGCACCTTTTTTTAAGAAAAACATATTTTACTCCATAAATAAATGAGAAAACACATAGGCTTTTTCTGATTCTTCGATATTCAAGCGGGATTGGGAAATACGTAGGTGAAAGGGCATGGCGCCGCTAGTGTCCACTATTCTGCATTTAATCTAACATCAATCTTACAGCAAAGAAAAACATTGCAAGGAAAAGTCACATACAAAAGCCCATACACGGCTAGATACAGAAAACAGGTAAGGAAAAACAAAGAAATGGCAGTGTGGTCACAATACTTACGTCGCTTCTTCTTAGCATCCCGGTCCTTGGTGTTGACGAGAGTGGTAACCTGAAGCACCAGCGGCTCCAGGGTCCGTTCCACCGACATGGTCCTGATCTCCAAGTTGCGGGGGTCCCACTTTAGAGACAGGGTCCCCGTTTGACCGTAAGGGTCGGTTAGAGTTGCCATTGTGGAGCTGAAATTGTGATTTAAGAAAGATTGTTGAGGTCGCCTGGATGAGATCTGTTTGAGGGATAAGACCTCACTTTGTACTGCCTAGATTAAAGATGATTGTGTTGCTGGTTTTGATTTACAACACAAATTATTCCATAAGTATAGGAATCCTTCACCTATTTTATAATAAGTTACAGTAACCAAATAATCCCTTATACAACGAGCAAGGGTTTCCATTTTAGAATGGCTACACCTATACTAATATTATAAAGATGTAATATTGGTAACATACGTATTTGTATACATACATATTTGTATATATTTATTTACTTCTCATTTATAGCATACATGTCACTTAGAGCTAAGTATACAGACATATAAGAAATCCCTACTTGACATGCCCCTTGTTCAGGCTTTGGTAGGTATGTATGTATATTGGTGGTAATCTCCGAAACCACTGGACCAATTTTAAAACTTATTTAACCAATAGAAAGCTATATTATCAGGGACTTACATAGGCTACATATAATCCCGATTTTTCAATGACTTACGCGGGTGAAACCATATTTTATAAGCCTAGTTAAACTTAGTTTTAGTGCTAAAGACATTACAGTCTAGACATTATAAGGTCATGAAGCAAGCCCTTATTTTCAATTGTGAATTGGGCTAACAATACCTGTGAAAAAATAATTAGAAGTTTTAGCAAATGCAGAGTTTAACACTGTACTTAATACACATCAATCAATAGCATTTATATTAAACCCAGCAAAGGAAAAATTAGCATCCCATTACATGTTTTCATTCTCAGCATTCGATCAAAGTAAAATTAGGTACTAACTAGTTAAACTTTCCTAGGTATGGCTGTATGGCAGCTTGAGAACAATCACTACTTTCTTATGACTCAATGAGTCACACAAAACAATGAATTTCTTTTATTTCTACACTATTTTATCAACTTCAAACCAATCAAATCGATGTAGAAAACAATAGTCGGCAAATAACAACTGTTTTCATACAGAATTAATTCATTTTATACCGTAGAATTATCAAAATAATAAATAATTACATTACTCTATTGAACTGTTATACGACTGATTTAAAAATAGTACTGTTATAGAAGAGACTATTGAAGGAATTGACCTACTCTATTTGATGGGGCTACACTTCACACTTTGTGTACTTACCTTTTACTCCGTTTTTCGTAGCTCTAGGGCGTTTTAACTCAATATTAACTATCACAAACTCAGTGTTGATACTAAATGCTCCAAGAAAACACTTCACAGGTGATTAGAAACACGAAAGAAAGTAAAAATACTCAGAAACAACACGGCACAAGAACTTCCCAAGGCGTGTCAAAAAACAAGTACTTGCCTTGCCAGTATTGCCAGTTGCAAAAGTATTGTAAAATTTGTAAACTTTTTTTCAAATTTGATAATTTAAAAAATTAAACAGATAACAATTCAGCGAAAACAGACCGAACGACATATCTTTATATAAAAGAAAGTCGTGTTAGTTACTCCACTTAGAACTCAAGAACGGCTGAACCGATTTAGCTGAAAATTGGTAGGGAGGTAGTTTAGAGCCAGGAGAAGGACATAGGATACTTTTTATCCCGTTCGATTTAAAAAAAAATGCTTATTTATTGCCTTTAAAGCGGAACAAAGTTCGCCGGGTCAGCTAGTATTTATATAGACCATTATATTATTTATATCAGGGGTTCCCAAACTTATTTGAGAGGAGCCCCCTTTCGACCGTAAAAAAAAGCAGTACCAAATACCTTTGATAGCGTCCGTGAGATGGCCGCGGGGCCAGTCTAGAGGCAGGTTTTTACATTCGCCCACTGAGGAAACAATATTACGTTCTTGACAGGCATCAATTTCAGATAATTTCATTGGGGGCATTGAGCAGTTTGGAATGCATTCTCTCATTGATCGCAGGTTTTTCTATAAGGGTGACCCACGCCCCCCTGTAAAGGTCTCTGCGCCCCCCTGGGGGGCGCGCCCCCCACTTAAGGAACCACTGATTTATC
Organism: Idaea biselata; assembly: GCA_958496205.1. Taxonomy (NCBI): domain Eukaryota; kingdom Metazoa; phylum Arthropoda; class Insecta; order Lepidoptera; family Geometridae; genus Idaea; species Idaea biselata. The sequence continues at coordinate 2,811 of CAUEGO010000256.1, forward strand.
TAATATATAAAATTTCCATGTCACAGTGTTAATTACCATACTCCTCCGAAACGGCTTGACCGATTTTTATGAAATTTTGTATACGTATTCAGTAGGTCTGAGAATCGGCTTCTATCTATAATTTATAAGGCAAAACAACGTTTGCCGGGTCAGCTAGTATTAATATATAATCAAAATGCTTATGTCACAGACATATTGTGCTAAATATGTGCTAATTAGGCATTTAATTAAATGCCGTTTCAAATTCTGACACTGGCTATAAGATTATTCGAAGGAAATATAATGAAACAAAAGAGGAGACCGCGTACCGCGTCGCATAAAAATTCTACCAATTTGGTAGCTTTTTAACGCCGATTTTGGCGGAAAAAAATGTAATCAATATAATTTCGAGAAGTAATTTCGATCAATTTTTGTTTTAACAATAGTTTTTGTCCTGTAGGTACTTCGATCGTTTTACGTTTCTTCATCTCATCCATTATTCTTTTGTTTTTGTTAACATAAGTTTACCGTTGTATGTGGATGTATGAACGTAGTTCTTCTTGTTGGTCTGTGGTTGTAATATTATGTTACCAGAGAAATGTTGTTTGAAAACTTGTATAACTGTATGCTACTTGTGTTTATAAAAAAATGAGATAGGTTTAGCTTAGCATGAATAACACGGATGGACAAGCGAGTGATCTTAAAAGCGTTGGAAGTATTTAGGCCCTGAGAATGGAAAGGCTATGATTAATGTGACTTAGTCACACCGATACCTATACCTACACTATCTCACACTAGCCACACTGTGTGATCGACACTAAAATCCTAAAATATTTGATACATACTCAAACGTATTGCTTACCACCTGTTCCACCTATATAATGAACATGTTTGTTTACAGTCGACTTCGGCGTCGCTTCTAGGGCATGCAATATCGGAAGGTTTTCAATCCCGGGGCGATATCGATATTATGAGCTCAATCCCGGGATCCCGGGATTGATACTGGGATTTTAGATATCGTTAAAAAGGCGAATTTAATAAAATAAAAATGCGTTAAATATAAAATATTTAATATATGTAAGACTCTAGTGGTTTCATTACGTAAATAAGTTACCCCGAGGGCCGCCCACCCCATCATTTTGGAAATATGGCGGACAAATAGCCTAAACCCGAAAGTGTCTAAACTTTCGCGCCAAATTCTAGGCGCACCACTAAAATGATGTCAGCAGAAAAAAAATGCATGCGAGCTTGTATAAAAAATACTTGTCTTAAAAATTGCAATGAATCACGTTACTTTTATTGTTTTAAACATTTTACCAATTCCCTACGCTTCTAAATCTTTACGATCTCTTCCTCAGGGGTAGACTAATTTGGGTTTAATTTTAATAGTTCCATTCAATCATTCCATGAGGAAAAATATAGCTAAAAACCTTAATTTATACCCAAATAGTAAATTGCTCAAATCTCGATGTCGGATCACTCAATCCCAGGATTATAATATCGAACTTTTGCGTCCGAGATCCCGGGATTACGATATCCCGGGATCCCGGGATTCATGCCCTAGTCGCTTCCCTGTTGAGACGCTTGAGATGTCGTCAGATGCAAGCCTATCTCATGTCAGAAAACATCGTCCTAGAAAGCTACCGCGGTTCTTCCGTTGACAGCAACTCGATCCCGACGCAGTAGTTTGACATCTCTGACAGCGGAGTTTTCAATTTTAAAACCGCGCATCCATGGCCGTCAGCAGTCGATTTGAAGATTTTCTTTCAAAATCTTCAATTCAATTCAATTTTGTCTGTGTTGCATTTATTCAATTTGGCTTCGGCATCGATATGAGTAATCGACGCGCCGATTCGAAATTCGGCTGTCAACTGTCAAATGAATCCGGGAGGCTACCGCGGATCTTTTAACTCGACAGTCGACTCGCTGTCAAAATGACAGTTGACAGCAAACAGCGGTCAAAAAGCGTTCCGTTTCACACTTAGTTTCGAGACACTTATTTACTGAAAGGAATGAAATATATTCTAAACATAATATATAACAAATTTATAAATTAAAAGGTATAGAAAAGACAATTGTTATTTTAATTTGTTTAAAAATGTAAATTACTTCCATTTAAAAGTATTTAGAATATATTTCATTCTATTCATTAAATATCAGTAAATAAGTGTCTCGAAACTAAGTGTGAAACGGAACGCTTTTGACCAGCTGTTTGCTGTCAACTGTCATTTTGACAGCGAGTCGACTGTCAGTTGAAAGCGACGATTCATCCGCGGTAGCCTCGCCGATCCCGATTCCGACGGAAGAACCGCGGTAGCTTTCCTAATCGTCTTGCTTTTAGATCGTAGGTATAAGCTGTGGTTCATTATCTTCCGAGCGATGTTTCCGGTGCATCTCTCTCGGGAGCCCGGGGTCCGCTTTCCTACTTTTATTCTGTAGACCTAACAGAGGAATTTGCAACGCGCTACAGCGACACGCCTCTGTCATCATGACTCATTCATTAGGTAGTGCGCGTATGCACGCGTTAAGTCCTACCTATCATAATAAGTCATATCATTGAACACCTGATGTTGTTCCACTATTATCGACACATTATTACGTAGCTAGAGGTATGTAGGTGCAAGGTGATTATTATCTACGGTTTCATTCACCCTGTAGATAAAAAGTACCTACCATCATTAATCAGAATTACTATGAAACAGAAAAGGTTTTGTTTAGATGAGTAGGTATAGGTACCTATATGAAATCTTTTATTCTAGATCACTGATAGACTGGGAGCCGATTGGAAACCCTACCTCATCGAGTACCTACCAAGTTGGGACAATTATGGTAGAAGGACATAAAAAGTAATGCCTAAAAAACTCGGTCAGCCACGATTTAGCGCGGCCCGTCTTCAGTAAGCCCATTTTTATGGTCCCATTCGAGGGGTCAACCCTGCCTCATCGAGTACCAAGTTGAGACTCATATCCGTGCTAATGATTGGATGGAATCAATCCCAATCGGGCCATTCTTTTTTCCTATTCGGGCCAAAACAAATTTTCGAATACCTACCTAATCATTTTTCCTCAACGGGCCAAAATAAAGTCGGTTGGATGCAGACCTATAACATTGACTTATAGCTATTGTTTATCGGGGTAACTCTACTGAGATTAAAGTTAATAGATACCAATAGATACCAAAAGTGTGTTTTTTTTAATTTTATCTTTTTTTATGACCGTGTTTTTGTGTCCAAAAATAACTGAAATATACGGGTGTCCTAAAAAAGTAGTGTCAAGCAGCCCAACGATACAGCACCCTTGGGGTATCTCTACTCGAATCGATTTTTCATAGTGTTCAAGTTATGCTTTTGACTGAATTTTTGAGAATTTTTAACGTGACGATATTTTGTTAGGTACCTAGTCATAACGAATAACAAAAAATAATAATTTTATATTTAGGTATCATCTCTAGGTAGGTACTTTTTAGAATCTGCAATTAAATCGGTCCAGTAGTTTCGGAGATTACCCCCAATATACATACATACATGTTACCAACGTTACCTCTATAAAATATTATTTAATATTAATATTATTATTATATATATTTATAATTATTATTATTATATTAGTTCAGATGGTAGTAGTTACATATGAAATAGGTAGGTATATTATTTTTAAATAGGTAAGTACGTGATGTTTCCAATTTTAAAACATTTAACTTTTTTATCATAGCTCTATATCCCACATTTTATCAACTATAAGCTTCGATGTTAGGCTCTAATCCCTAGTTTTGTGGTCGTATGATCGATCACAATAATTCGATAAGGGTTTGTATTAAAAATGCTGGTAATTAGGTATTCTCGCAGTTTTTCATTCTCTTGCGGAAATGGCAAAGGTTCATTTTGTGTTATGGGTGTCTGTTATAGCCGCTGTTGCGGGTACGTTGAACACGGTTGATAAGGTTACCCCACGGCATTATTTATAAGGTCTTATTCGATTGGGCGCCACGTGCAATCGGTCCTAGATTCCGAATTGTTATCTCGGAGTAGTCGTTAGGTCAAGTTAGAGGCCTTATGGCAACCTTAATAACACTATGACTAGGTTGGATTACCATTGCAGCCTATTATATAGACCTAGCTTCGTTTAGGGCATAAATAGTATATGCTAAAAGATTATCTGCATTAATTTACTTAACCTATATCTATATAATTTATCTTCTCTTCTTCTTCTTCTTCTTATAATATAAAAATGAAACGTTTTCCGTTGTCACGACATCACGCGTGAACGGCTGGACCGATTTCGATAATTCTTTTTTTGTTGTGTTTGCTATTGTCAGGAGAAGGTTCTTATGAAAGAAAAAATGCTAAACCGATTTTGATGAATTTTATTTTTTTATACTAAACGACAGGACAACGTCTGTCGGGTCAGCTAGTAATAAATATAAATTCATACCATAAGTATAACTATTAACACGTAAAGATCGTGAGGATACCGACATCACATGTCCTTGGATTCATCAGTGTCCGAAACTATAATGCCAAATCCAGAGTAGGCTTCCGTAGCGGCTTACTATATCTAACCCCTCCAGGAGAAGGTTCTTGCCCTAAAATGGGACAAATACGCAGGCATTATTATGTACCTCAAACTCATTATTCTCCATCAGCACTCCCCTCGATCCCGATACGCAAGCTGGACCCGGAGCGATACCAATACGTGGCAGATGACGCTGGCATCGTCCATCTAGCTGACATGTGGGAGACGGTCGCAGATTTGGAGGAGATGATGCGATTTAACCCTGATGCCACACTAGTGTACCACTTGTTCACCAGGTAGGTAAGCAGCAACAAATATTATAGACATTTAAAAATCGTACATCATAAAATAATATACTTACCTATTACCTATACAAAAATAACATACAATTAGTTCCCAACAGCTTTTGACTAAATTATCCATAATGTTGAATTTCCCAAAACGTTGATTTTCCCAAAAATGTAAATATGTCACTATTGGTTGATACTTATTCGAATATCATAAAATTGGTACCCAACAATTTGCAATTGTTTAAATTCTCATAAAGTAATAATGGAATAAACGATGTGTTTCGCAGACAGAACCCTACAATAAGTCAAGTGCTGATGCCGTACAACCTGCACGCACTCGAGAGCAGCTACTTCAACCCACACCGTCGTACTATCGTATTGCTCCATGGCTGGAGAGGAGCTGTTACTTCTTTGATTAATAGGAACCTCACACCGGGTAATACATATTTTTATATACCTACCTAGGTACAATGTGTTTCGGGGACTGTAATACATATAAGCCGAAAGGGTGTTATAACTACTAGACATCTAGGCGTACGTAGGTAAGTATAACATTTGTTCTAAAATTGATCTGAAAAAAAAAAATCAACCATCTAGCTATCACGGTTCACAAGATATAGTCTGGTGACAAAGAGACAGATAGCGTAGTTTCAGTAATAGGGTCCCGTTTTCGCTCCTTGGGTTCGGAACCCATAAAAATAGATAGGTACTTCATTCGATTTGATTTGGTACCCAGCGTTCCTGTCAATGGAAGACGTAAATGTGATCGTCGTGGACTGGACCGCCGGAGCTGGCACCATCAACTATGCAGCCGCTGTCGGGAACACTGTTGCTGCAGGTAAGTACATCGGGCAATACCCGACTGGAATCGGCAAGAATCGAACTCATTACCTACCCGATTGAGTAACAAACACACACACACCCATACATACATACTCACAAACTTTCAGCTTTATAATATTAGTAGGATGTAAGTACCTACATTCAAAAAAAACATTTGATTTTACCGTATTCTAGACGGATACCAATAAAAGAAATCAAATATTTCAGTCGTTTCCAAGATATACCTACTTATTAAATTTTGATGTTACACAACTTTGATACTAGGGACACAAGCGCAAAGAAAAAAGGACGGTCGCGCCACATTTAAAAAGAGATCTGTAATTTAATCAGTGAACCTTTTTTCCAGCTCAAAGTGTGGCCAGATTCTGCACCTGGCTCAACCAGGAGTCTGGGGCGCACCCTAGACAGTACCACATTGCAGGCCACAGCCTCGGAGGACAGATGTCCGGGATCGTCAGTCGACATATGGACAGACAAGTCTCTTACGTCACTGGTAAGATCAGTGTACAGCATAGACATAGATAATAATATAGGTAGACGTCACATGTACCTCGATTTGTATTAAAACCGAGCATGCCGATTTTTTAATACCTACTGTGACGTCACAGCCACAGAAAATATGTTACTACCTTTAGGTGCTCGAATTTTGCAGTTACTAAATATCACCTAATCACGCAACGAGGCATTTTATTAGTTTTTACGGACATCCAGCAACTATAGACGCGCGCTGACTGCCAGTTAGCGCCGTCTACCGCGACGTTTTGTCAAGGTTTTTCATGTTTTTCTGACACGCGAAGGATATGTATTCGCGTGGTCTAGCTATATCTATGTCTGTGGTGTACAGTGCATTTCGGGGACGGTGGTATCGATATTCTGCCGGAAACGGCTTGTTGTAGAGATCTAACTACGCGAACAACTTTTGTTCTACGACGAAAGACAAAGTCAAAGTCAAGTATATTTATTCTTTAAGAACGATGTATAAGTTACATGAACGTTTGAAATGTCTTGATTTTACCGTGGTTTCGGAACGCGCCCTCCGATGAGAAGAAACCACAAGAAACTCATGGGGTTTCTTTTTTTTTGTGATCATGTGTTAAATTACAATCGTCATAATACAGATAATAATATCTGTAATTTGAACAGAATCTGTAGGGGTTCTTTTTACGTGTCCAAAGAAAAATCATACCTAACTCTCTTACGATTTTTCATCGATTACTAAAATTTAAAGAAAACAATGATCTAGACAAATATTAAATAGGTAATGAATGATACCGTCCACAGCTCTAGACCCAGCGTTCCCCGGCTGGATAACGCACGCGCATACATTCCAAGCCGACGACGCTCTTTACACCGAGTCGATCCACACCAATGCCGGACAACTGGGCTTCCTGACCCCGCTGGGCCACTGCAGCTTTTACCCCAACAGTGGGACTAGCATGCCCGGCTGCAACGATTTCATCTGCGATCATGATCGGTAACGTTTGTTACAGTTGTTATTTATTTAAGTACCTACTTACTTATAAACGATGACTAACTTTATGTAACGTTTGTCTTTTACTGTCACATGAAATTTCAAAGTTGACAGACAGAGACAAACGTTACAAAAATTTACGAGGGGTATATTGCTCGAATATTCAAAAAATCAGTCTGTTTTAGAATCGGTCATGTATAATAAATTAATAATAGAATCAGTCAATTTAAGAATCGATTATTTATACAATTGTATAGGTATTCCAAGAATTGGTCAATAATAAACTGTAAAATATATTTCAAAGGAACAATACTTCTGCAAAAACACAACGCACGATCGACGGAGAGCGGGATTTCACTCAATCCGCGAGCACTGACTTGACCAATTAGTCTACCTGCAACGCCGAATCTAAGCATCCGTATTTTTCCACATAACACAACTTAGGCATTAATAGACAATGATTGAACCATTGATTTCCTCTTCGCTCGTTGTTTCAGCCCGATCTACTACATGGAGGAGTCGGTCTTCAGCGGCGGGTTCACGTCGCGGCGATGCGACGACTACCGGGAAGCGCTCCGCGGTGACTGCGGCGCGGGCGGGGGCGAGCGCGAGGACGTGCGCTTGGGAGGCATCGCGCCTAAAACTGGGTGCGTATTGCACACCGTTGTATTACGTACGCACGATAGGGTAACGCCAACCACGTATTACGTACGCACGACAGGGAACGCTTCGGCTCGTGCGTAGTGCGTGGTGGGCAGGACTTCGCGGGGTTTAAAAACACTCTAGGGGTGTGAATTGTGATAGACAAGAACACCTTCTTCTTCAGCCTTCTGTTTCTTGTCGTATAGGTGTGTCTCACCAAATTAATAATAAAACTTTGATATAAGGTAATACCTATAGAGGAAGGTGTATTTTAAATAGGTATTAGTAAGTTATTATGTTATTAGGTACATAGTGGGTACATAGTAACGATAGTACCTAGAGTTGTATGTATATCATACATTTCCGGTGACATAATGTTATGTGTTGTTGATTTGATTAATTTTGTTTGTTTTCAGAACATCTGGTGTATTCTGGCTAGAGACTAACGAAGGTCCGCCATTCTCACGAGGATAAAAAATATATATAACTGGCATTTAAGTCTTCGAAACTATGTTAACATAAGGAACAATTAAATACAGACTTCAAAAGTCGTCTCTCTCTCACAGATATAAGAGGAAAATACAATTCTAAGAAAAGATAAAACCATTTTTGATTAATTATTTTTGTTTTTTATTTTATTTCCTAGAGAACAGGGGTTTTAAGGGTTTCGTAGACAACAGGAAACCTCTATAGTTTCGTTGTGTCAGTCTGTCTGTCAGTCTGTCCATATTAGCTCAGAGTCACAGAGACGCTTTGTACTAAGAAGCTGTAACTTTGCATGAGTAGGTATATTATAGGTACAGACAGTCATATTGATCACGCCGACAAATTCGTATTAATAAAAACTAGTGATGCGCCGAGTACTAGTTTTACCGAGTAACCGAGTACCGAGTATTACTCGGTTCAAAATTGACCGAGCCGAGTACTCTGCCGAGTTACTCGGTTCATTTAAATAAGCGCGAAAACAAGTTTTAACGCGCTCCAGACGACGCACGGCAGGCGAAACGACTCGAAGCAAGCAGGTTTTCTTCTTTACTAGCTGCGCCCGCGGTTCATCATCATCATCCGAGCGATGTTCCTGATGGGAACATCTCATCATCAACATTCTCGGGAGCCCGGAGTCCGCTATCCTACTTACGTCTCTACTTCGCACAATCTTCGGCATCCCGTGAAGTGAGACCATTTACACGCATATCTGCTCTCACGTCGTCAAGCCAGCCTTTCTTGAATCTTCCTAATCTGCCGCGGTCGGGCGGAGGTGCCATAGCGAAACATTTGTTCCCTACGTAACTAGCCGGCTTTCGTAAAACGTGATCGTACCATCGTAAACGCCATTCTTGCATGGTCATTGGCCATTCTTCACGGGCATGAAGGCTGCCCCTAATGCCGGAGTTTCTGACGCGGTCTTTTTGCGTCACTCCACCCTCACATCCAGCGCAGCATTTTCATCTCCGGGAAACGCAGCTCCTGCTTATGTAGCTCAAGCACTGGCCACGTCTTACTGTCATACAAAAGGATAGGTCTAATGATCGTTTTATAGACTTGTCCCTTTAGTTCAACCGGTATTTTGGGGTCGCAGACGATACCAGTTACCTCTCGACACTAAGCCAAAGCTGCCGAAATGCGAGACTTGACGTAGCAACCGATGTCGCCGGACGCAGGAAGCACAAATCCCAAGTACTTAAACTGGTCTGTCCGTTTGACCATATGACCATCTACACAGGTGTGCTATCTACATGCATAAAGTGGCCATATCCACTTTTGGCGTGTATATAACGGGTCCTTTAAGAGGACCGAACTAGCATTTGAGGACACGATCTGTCTAAAACAGATCCCTGACGATTGCTCTTGGGAGTAACCTAAAGGTACAGCGGACCCCTATCAGGCGTAGTTGCAGAAGTCCTTGATTTGGAAGGAGTTCCGGTGTCTGCACCTCTTTATACTGCTTATTTAGCAGCTCGTGGGAATAAGAGCGCCATCTCTCCTTCACAGCGAGGTATTCGCATAGCAGGTTACCATTGGGATCTTTTACACAGCGGCACTTGGATATATCCTGCGCCGCTTTGATCTCAGAACATGCCTACTTATAAATAAGCTTCTGCCCTTCAGACGTTTCCAACTTATCGTACAATACAATGGCTGTCAGTGGTGCTGTCTATCTCTGGCTACTGCTCTTTTAGTGGCACGTTTGGCGGACCTGTACGCGTCGCGATCTTCAGGAGAGGAGTTAGACGCTTGCCACTTTACCAGCTTGTGTGTTCTTCAGCTAGTTCTTCAGCTCTGTACATGTGTTAATTTTCATCTAAATTGGTCGACCCCTTTGAGCGTGAAGGAGTAACAAACGAATACAGAAACTTTCGCACTAAGTTAGGAAGCCAAAGCTGTACACAGATGAAATCCTACACAGATATATATATTTATATACCTGAGTTACTCGGCTCATGAACCGAGTACTGAGGCAGAGTACGAGTAGTAAAAAACTGCCGAGTACCCGAGTAACGAGTACTCGGCAGAGTACTCGGCGCATCTCTAATAAAAACCATCAACTACGAGAAAAATCTACTTCTGAGGTTATGTCTCAGGAATTTCCCGATGCTACGGCGACGCGCCTCCAGCTCCGTCGCGACAATATAGTGCACCTACTTTCTGACTACCTATATCTAATTTGATATCACTAAACACCTGATATTGTTCCATTGTTATCAACACATTATTACATAGGTACGTAGAGGTAGGTATGTACTAGTATGTAGGTACCTACAGTACACGTAATACTGATTTATATCTGAGTTTTCATTCACTCTGATAAAATATATAAAATGTAGGTATCTAACATCTTCAAACAGTAGGAAACAGTTAAAAAGTATAATCTAAGTACTTATAATATACTTACACTAATATTATAAAAAACTCTCTAAAATGCTTAGATGAAAACAAAAAACCTTGCTTGTAGGTATTTCTAGCTCATTTTTAGAAAACGCAATGTTAGAATATACCGTATCTACTATTTTTGTTTTCATCTAAGCTAAAATGCTTTAAAAAATCACTTGTTTTCTCGAGCTCCTCCGTGCTTTGGTAGGCACCATTTACGCCCGGTTGTTATCTTCGATAGTAGTCGTTAGGTCAAGTCAGAGGCATCAGGCCGACCTGAAAACACTAGGTGAGCCACCACACAAAAAAATAAGTTTAGGTAGACAAGAGGATATTTCGAACTTCGATCGAACATAGTAGTTGTGTTAACAAAATTGCATACTTGACATGCGCAAGTTTTTTTTTTTCATTTTGTTACCACCATTATGTACAGGTGCCGGCAAACATCTTGAAGAAGGATATAATATGTTATGTTATCTTGTCACAAAAAAAATACACGAAGTACCTAAACACTACTACACTAGGCATGGTATAAATAGCTGATCACACTATAAATAACAGTGTTATTTAAAAATCACCAATCACAGATGCTATAAATAATCGTAATAACTGTTAGTGTTATTTTTTAAACAGCTATTTTTAGTAACATTTCCCAAAATAATCACAATCACATAACAGAGAGCGCCATTATTTTGTTTCGCGGCCAAATTAAAATTGTTCCTTATTATCAGCGTGTCTAAGTCGAGTTTTGTTTCGTACTGTAATATTAATTAATATTTCATTTCAAGATCAAATACATTGACAGTCCCAAGCCTGTTAAAGTATGAGGGAAAGTTCATTGAAATCATCGGATAGTCACAATGTGAAAAATAATTAGTTACCAATAGCACAAATAACAGACCGTGATTGAATATTATAATTGTTAAAAATAATTGACAGCTATTTTTAATCTCAGTGTTATTTTTTGTTATAGATAATTTTTAAGTGAAAAATAACACAATAGCACAATTGCAGTCGCACTAACACTGTGATTCAAAAATAGCTTGGTAACAATCACAGCTATTTAAAAATAGCAATAATTTCCATGCCTATACTACACTACTACGAATGAAGATAAAGCAGACAACGCTCCATATTCACATAAACTGCTACCACTGATGTATAAACATTGCCCTCTCGCCATGGCTTAGTTAGTGGACTAAACTGCGTTATATAAAAATAAAAATAGGTAAGTTTAATATAATATAACAAAAATATGTACCTATGCCTACTAAAAAGTGTTTTGAAATTTTATCTTTATTATGACCTTGTTTTTGTGTCCGAATGTCCCGCTAAGCTCCTCTGCTTATTTTTACGCCGCTAAAACCGAAATATAAAAGTGGATTATGCAGAAGATAATATTTAAGCTTGTTGACCGTGTGGGCGAAGCGAGCGAATCGAGCATCGAAGCATTAGACGACGTCACATGTCTCTGTTGCAAGCATAGAGTCGAAGGAGACGTCACACACATGTCTGTCTGTCTGTAGTATGTATATTTCGTTGCTTCTTCTCCACAGGTAGTGTTTTGTTAGTCACTAATGGTCCGCGACGCGACTACTAAACTTGTTTTATTTTGTTTTCAGTTTTAATTTTCTTGTAAGTTTTTATCAAAAGATATTAGGTAGGTATGTGATCTACAATGTGCGATTATTATCAGTCAGCCAGTCAGTCAGTCAAGACAAAGCCTTTATAGATATATATATGTTGTATGATGAAATTATTTAATTATCTCTATAGGTAGAGGTATGTTAATTTACGACCTGTGAGTAAGGTAGGTATGTTAGTTTAATATTTTTATCAAAACTCTAAAATCCCACATTTTATCAACTAATTAGGCTAAGCCCTAATTATGTTGTCGTATGATCGATCACAATAATTCGATAAGGGTTGTATTAAAACTGCTAAAAATTTCGCATTCTCGCAGTTTTTCGTTCTCTTGTGAAAATGGCGAAGGTTCATTTTGCTATCTGGGTGTCCGTTATAGCCGCTGTCGCGGGTATGTTGAACATACTTTAATTAAAACGATCACTCTTAGTAATATGATCTGAAATAGTTAAATTATGTAGGTGTGGTCTGTTTTAGGTAATGTGTGAGTGTAAGTGTCATCGTGTATTTGAAGCCTATAGCTCAAAATACATGACACTGACGCTGCAACTTTACCTTTAGAGCACACACCTACATCACACTTTTTAACAAGAAAAAGTTACTGATCATAACTTCTTCTTTTTGTGTTGTAGTATGGCTAGCTAGTGATAGAGTTGTTTAGGCTGACTTGTAATCAATATTATCAATATGAATATGTTGTTCCAAGGCCTCTAACTAGACCATACTTCTCCAAGAGGAGGCCCTTGGCCTACATACAGTGGATAACAATTTTTTCAGTAATTCATTATTAAAACAAATAAATATTTCACGACGTTCCACACACTTGACACACTGCAATCTAGCCCCAAACTAAGCACTTAGCTTATACTGTGAGTAACATACCTACTAGGCAACGGATATGCAACATAATATTATACTTTTTTTTGTAAATATATACCTACACGATACCTACATAGAAACATCCAGACCAGAAATATTTTTTTTAAGCCTAAATATTTGCACAATCCGCCTTCACCCGACGCGCCATAGAGGCCGTCTGTCGATTATTATAAAGTAATTCCTTCTTCTCCATCAGCACTCCCCTCGGTCCCGATACGCAAGCTGGACCCGGAGCGTTACCAATACGTGGCAGATGATCTAGGCGTCGTCCATCTGGCTGACATGTGGGAGACAGTCGCCGATTTGGAGGAGATGATGCGATTCACACCTGATTCCTCTATAGTGTACCACTTGTTCACCAGGTAAGCAGTTTACCCAGACTCAACAAATCTGCAAAAAAGTTGACCTACGGGTCTATGTAATACCTTAAAAATATGAGTTAAGTTAGATTACGATACCTTTTTTTTTTTTTAACGTGGAGAATCGCCTTAAGACCGGGTGTGTGGGGGTCCCCCTGGCCGAAGATGGTGGGTGGCCAGGGTATACCCACTAAACTCCACGGTGTCCTTCGCTCCGCTAATATGGGGGCGGACGGTAACCGCTCTCGCATTATTCCGTACCGCCCCACTGCGGGCGGCCTTTTCAGGCCTCCTCTCTGGCCCTTAAAAGGGCCAACCCTCGCGAGAGGCGGCGTTGACACGCCGCCGCCATCTCGGCCTCATTGGTTGGCGACCGACCCCCTCGAGTCAGCCGCCAAGAGCCGGGTTGGGCGGCAACCTGCGTTGCCCGCCCGGTGTGTGGAACTTTGGGCCCACGAGTGCCGGGGAGCAGCTCGCGGGCCCGTTCCCCCTCTCTGGTTTTGTAAGGCAGTGTCCTCTGCCGCTTTGGTCAGGCAGTGTGCTCTGCCGCTTTGGTGAGGCAGTGTGCTCTGCCGGGCCCGGCCGGTAAAGGCAAGGCCCCCATCACCCACCGCGGGTCGCGCGGGAGTCCACCGCCCACGTGCCCGGCCAGTGAAGGCAAGGCACCCACCTCCAATTTGGGCGGGTATACTCCGCACACACCAAAAGAGTGTGTGCGAAGTATACCCGCCCGGTGCGCCTCTTCGCTTCACCGCCCAACATGGCTGGATTGCCATGGTGGGCGGTTACTGAGCCCTCTCACCACGGCAAGGTGGACGCACGACGAGAGGGAGATTATACCTAGAACATTAATACGTATGTTTTATGACGTATCCTTACCACACGGATAAGGCCGATAAGGCAAATTTTCGTCGGTTTATTATTTTTTATTATTATTCTAATTAGAAAATGATAAAAAATTAAAAGTCATGACAGATATAGGTTTTATGGCATAAACATATTTGCTCTAATGTCTTTATCCAGGGAGAAAAATGTAAACTACGTTTGTATGGAGAAAGAGAATGGAGACTGTCCTCTTAAATTGTTTGGTCATCTATCAAAACAAATACATATAAAATTTAAAGTCCTGACTGACCTATTATTTTCATAGCAGAGCCCAAACTTTTGGTCATAGAAACATGTAATTTGGAGAATGTGTTTTTTGTGGTGTATAGGAATTCACTACCCATGAAAGGGTTTTTGGAAAATCCCGCGGGATCGGAACTCTGCTAGAATAGCAGGTACCTACATTTAAAAATTTAAATTCACCGACTGATTGACTTATATTACAACGCATAGCCTACTGTGCTATACCGTTGGTCCTAGAGACAAAATATGTGAAAGCCGTGTTCGATTTTCAAATTTTTTATAGGTCCGGGACTTACACAGTTCACAGCTATTGTCAAAAACAAGTCGTAAGCTTATTGCTTAGCTCCACAACTTTTCTATAGTCATCTGAATGAAGGAATGACCATTGTGTTTCGCAGACAAAACCCGTCCGTTAGTCAGGTGCTTATGCCCAACAATCAGAATGCCCTAGCGAACAGTCACTTCAGAGCAAGCCGGCGCACCATCATCTTAATCCACGGCTGGAGAGGATCTGCTACTTCTGCTCTGAATAGGAACCTCACACCTGGTAATTTTTAATTCAAATTTATATACAAAAAGATAATAGAAGAGAGGCTATAAATAATGATTTGGCAACTAACAGTAGGTAGCTAGGTTCGAATGCTAAAGCGAGCGTAGCTCGTCGGAACAAGTAGAAATGAAGATCTCTAACACTGGTATTTATAGTATATTCTAAGTAGTTACCTAATTATTTGTCAAAATAATGTATCTGTCACATTCTCGTTGACGTTAAAAATCACTAATAAGAGCGAGACAGGGCATTACTTAGCCTAAGTAAATCACTCAGATTCGTCTATTAAATACGGGTGTTAGAGATCTCTCATTTCTCGATTCACAGTGGTCTAGCCGTTTCAAGTTTGACAGCTGTAAGATTTTTAATTTAATTCATTTTTGTTTTTTTAAGTCTTTTGTTTCTACTTCGACTCGGCTCTTGTTTTAGTCTCGTCCGATCGACTGTTTCTATCGTGGAGGTGCAAAAGCGAGGTGATGAAATTCAAAGAGGTTCAGTTTTGCACCTAGGTGCCATACAGGTGCAAACCTGAACTTACACACCACCGTGACTGCTTTTAGTTTGTATATACGCAATAAAAATCTAAGTGATTCACAAGAAAATAATAATAATAGGTAAATAGTGAAACTTCTTGTTTCTTAAATTATTTGGTTTGATTTGTTATTCAGCTTACCTGGCCGTGGAAGACGTGAATGTGATCGTCGCGGACTGGAACGCCGGAGCTAACACCATCAACTACATAGCCGCTATCGGGAACACTGTTTCTGCAGGTACGTCCTATATATGTATCTATATTTTGTTAGTATGCTGTGAGTCGTATTAAAATAGAAATTATTTATTCGCAACAAAAACACAAATATAAAAAAAAAAGTTTACAATTTGTTGCGAAACGGCCCTAAACTCACTAGCGCTTAATATGCAAAATATACTACGCTAGGAACATAGTTTGTTTATATAAAATAAACAACACAACACAACGAACAAGAGAGCTATACTCAATTAAAATATCATGTTTCCAGCAGTAGCATTTCCTGCGACTTTTAGTGGCGGAAAATATGTTTTTTCAATACCTACTTGGCTAAAGCTATGGACAGTCTTACCGTGGCAAGTGAAGGGATGTCAAAAGCCGCTGGTCTAGTGTATTCTAGCTAGATAATTATTTTTTGATTAATCCATAACTTTTTACTAGGTCAAAGTATGGCCAGATTCTGCACCTGGCTGAACCAGGCGTCCGGAGCGCACCCTAGTCAGTACCACATTATAGGCCACAGCCTCGGAGGACAGATGTCCGGGATCGTCAGTAGAAATATGAACAGACAAGTCGCTTACGTCACTGGTAAGATTTAATAAATAAATTCTGTGGACATCACACATCACCATAATTCACCATCAGCCCCACAACTACCATAATAATATGGCATCACACAACACAAATAGCACACATTGAAAAATAATGATGGAAAGATATGTGCTGTTTGTGATAGATCATCAAATTTCTTAATGTAAGTATTTTTATTTTCTGGATCAACATAAATATCAAATATTAATTTAAAAAAAACTTAACTAAACAAAACAAAAAAACAAAATCACCAAAATTAAAATAACCCATCCCCAAGCGTTCCCGATGCATAGCTGCCCAAAATGCTAGCACCATTCCGCGATGAACCGCAATGATACAACTTTGCAACAGAAACGCCCCAGAACGGAAATCATGCCTCCTCTCCCTTAACCCTCCCTTTTAAACTCTCCCTTTTTTTATTAAAAAGATACGCTGACAGAGAGTCTAATAACGAAAAAGATAATCTTGGTATTAAGTTGAAGTAAACAACCATGAATTAACCAACAAAACTTACCGTGTACAGCTCTAGACCCAGCCTTCCCCGGTTGGATCACGCACGCCCAAACGTTCCAAGCCAACGACGGTGTTTACACCGAGTCGATCCACACCGACGCCGGATTATTGGGATATTTGACCCCGTTGGGCCATTGCAGCTTCTATCCTAATGGTGGGAGTAACATGCCCGGCTGCAACGATAGTAATAACTGTAGTCATTCACGGTAAGTTTTTGTCACAATTATCGAAGCTATCACAGATCAAATTGCTGTTTTTCATTTGTGTTAAATTTAATCTAACCACTGGGAGTTAAGAAAGTCTTCCCATTGGAAGGATCAAACGAATATAAGAATGCAGAAAAGTGACCCATAACCCAGTCTAAATAGTATTTTAGGTGAGCATGCATAAAATCGCGTAAAGCTGAAAAATAGCACTAATGTTGGGAACACCTAATACCAACTTTTTTTTAATTTTCTCAATTGTTTGTATAATTTCAGTGCGTACGACTATATGACGGAGTCGGTCAGATACGGCGGGTTTAATTCTCATCGTTGCCTGTCCTATGTGATCGCGATAGCCGGCAACGGCTGCAACCTGGGCGGGAACGTGCGCATGGGAGGCATCGCGCCTAAAACTGGGTGCGTATTGCACACCGTTGTAGTATTACTTAAGCGTAAGCGCTTGGACGATTTCAGACTTTTAAAGGTCACCTCGCGGCCTAAACCTTGGGCCGGACGCACTTTGAATACATTATTGTCCGAATTACATTCGTGCGCTAACGTACGAAGACGTACGAACAATCTCATCATTCCAAATACTATGGAAACGCGCTAACTAAGTACATACGAATCAGTGGGTACGCCCTATAGGTACGACTAATTCGTAAGTGTATGTTCGGCATTTTACACCTAAGAGTTGTATTACAAAAGGTAGGTACATTTTCCAGAGACATTTTATGTACCTACCTATCAATTGATTTTATTTTGTTTGTTTTCAGAACGACTGGTGTATTCTGGTTGCAGACTAACGATCGTCCGCCATTCTCGAGAGGATAAAAACATTATAATTACCACTTAATTTAGTGCTCACAAATAATAAAATCATTTTATTATGACTTGTCATTGTTTTTTTTTTATATCCAACAGTTTTTATTTTATATTTTCGTATTGAACAAGAAGCCTTAATCGTTTAAGGGGACAGTTTACCTAGGCACTCTTTTCTCTATCTATCTATACAAACTTTACAAACGTACTCCACTGTTTCCTCCTTCGGATAAAGATAGGTATTAGAAACTATTATGTTTTTGCCATATATCTTAAATCAGCCATAACCATAACCAATACTTAGTAAGATTCCTTCCCTATTCAAGAATCTTACTGTTCTAACTGCCGAGGTAGAACAGTAAGATTAAACGTTAGGATAGTAAGGTAGACCACTAAATTAGCATAATAAGATAGAAAAGTTAGTGGGGATAGTAAAATAGTTTAGTATAAGTTACTACTACTGTCGTGACTTACTAGTCAGGACAGTAAGTAAACGCCCACTCACCCACCCACTCACCCATCGAACGCCCACTCACTCACCCTCTCTCTCACACTCACCCATCGTGTTGTTGGCTAATTGCATGAATATTTCATTGCTAATTCCAAAATACATTAATGAAAATTGAATCCTTTTTTTTTAAGAGGAACGCCAATGACCTTGAAACTGGAAATCCCTGTCGGGCTTATCGAAAATTGTTGATTATTTCATGACGGAATGTCGTAGAACTTTTTTTTGTGTACGGATTGTAGGTGACATTGTTTCCTACATTTTGGTGTAGTTTTAAGACAAGAACCTCCTATTGGTGCAAAGCCTATCCAAATTTTAGACAAAAAATATCTGATTTGGCTAAAATGTCGATAGGCTTCAATACGTTTCGACATAGGTATTTGTATGGAAACTGCACTAAAATATCGGAAACAATGTCGCCTACAATCTCTACACAAAAAAAAGTTCTACGACATTCCGTCATGAAATAATCAACAATTTTCGATGCGCCCGACATGGTAGAAGTTTAAATTCTTAAATTCATTAATCTATTTTGTTAGATAACGTTTGTATGGGAATTGCAACAGTACCGCTCTGAATGACATTTGTTTATCGGCAGATCGAAAGGTCAAAAGACTTAATATTTATTAATATACTAGCTGTGCCCGCGACTTCGTCAGCGTTTTTCGGACTACCTACCCATCGCTGAGCAAAAGTCTACACTTGAACGGACGACCAGGGAAGTCTGTTGCTGAACAGAAGAGAATCATAGCAGAGTCTATTTAAGTGTAGATTTTGCACAGCGCAGCGGTAGGTAACGTGTTGCATGCTTATACGCATTACTTATAATAAGAAGTAGCCTTTATCGAAAATTCAAAAAAATCAAAACCCGACTTCGAATTAAGGACAAAACAATAAAAATAAGCTCTCCAACATACAGTGCAACTGACTTTCTGTTATGTAAGCTGAAGTTGGGTAGCTTAACTAAATGATATCTTTTTTTTACGTGGGTACTGCACCTTATGCACTGTCAGGCCACTCTCGTTGGGCCATAGGTTTGCCCGACAACGGCGGCCTTTCCAAGCCTCATCTCTACCTCTGCCCGATAGACAATCCCTCTCCGTTTCCCCTCCCTCAGCACCGTCTCGAGGTCCCCAAAGCCGGTGATAAAGCCCCCCCTCCCTCACCGAGTTCACCACCAGAGGCTGAGGTGATTTTTTATAGTGGTTATCTTCCATGCGGCCCCTTTCGTGCGTAAAGGACCCCCGAGCCCGCTGACGCGGGATTACGGATTAGAAGCCTGGCAAGCCCGGTTTCCCACCTTGTGCGCCTCTTAGCTTTCAGCTACTGAGTCCCCTCACAACGGCAAGGTGGACGACCATCTGGAGGGTAAAACGTAACGTCGTGTCCGGGACTCGTGACTCGAACGCGCAGCCGTCGAATCGGAAGCCATCAGTCGGCTCGGTAGGCCACCGTTCCTTAAAAAGGGAATGCGCCGGTCTGTGATTCGAACGCGGAACCCTCGAATCGGAATCCACAGCTGCCATCGTGCCACGTAAACTACATGCAATCAGCATCTACTCAGTAAAACTGCCCCATTACAGCTATATTTTTTAAATCCTTTTTATTGAATTTTCGACTGCCACTAAAAATGATCAAAATTGTAACCGTAACTTTAATCACTGAAGAATTTTTGAGAAGGTGGTTTCAGGTGGTCCATCAATTTATACCTTGTTCTTAATAAGCCGATTCTATTGATGGAAGTCCAAAAATTAGTAATTTACAGCATTGCGGGATGCTATTCTGCTCATCATTCCGAAGGTTCTCATCAGATCTTCACCAACAATTTATGGGACCAACTCGGGACTCTCACTTTCCAAATAAAAAAAGAATGATCGAAATCGGACTTTATATGCCGGAGTACGGTTTGAACATATTCACATACAAACAATATGCGGGTAGAATTGAGCAGATCCTCTTTTTTTTAAAGTCGGTTAAAAACAACCATTATAAAGAATTTCCGTATATCCGAAGGATCCGGATATATGGAGAGACAAAGGTATACGGTATTTTAGGAATTTCCTTAAAAAAACTGGATATCCGGTTTTTTTTATTTTCGACCGGATATCCGGTTAGTCATGTATTGATTCCACACAACATACTTCTTCAATACAACATTCAAACTAACTAAGTAAAAGCAGAAAAATCACTTTATCCGGATAACCGGACAAAATATCCGGATAAAAAATAGCCTATATGTTAATCGGGATCTAAAGCTATCTGCACACCAAATTTGGTTAAAATCGGATAAGCCGTTTCTGAGATTAGCGGGCACAAAGGCACACACAAACAGACAAACAGATAAACAGACAAACAGACAAACAGACAAACAGACAACCAGAAAAACAGAAAAATAGGTTCTACTGCGTTCATAGATACCCATACAATTTATATTTTTTTTATATCTTCCAAAAACAGACACCGCTGAGTTACGATTTTATTATATGTATAGAATATAGAAGATAAATATTAAGTCTTTTGACTTAATCTATATATATATTACCGGAAATGTATGAAATCTAGGAATTGTATACAATTCCTAAAGGCACCTAGGAAATGATATTATAGACAGCATAAATGTGGGTAGATGGAATTATGACGATGCGGTTTAGTGTATTTGATGTGTGTAGATGTTAAGTATTAGTTATACATATTTTATTACCATTATGTGAGATAATACGGAGCACCCCGACTAGGATAGGTTAGGTTAATGTTAGAACATGATTACACGCAGCGCTTTGGCGAGCGAGCGAAGCGAGCGTGCCGCGGCAGCGGTCGCCGAAGCGCCTAATACTATAAATAAAAACATTATTAACATTTATTTCATATACAGTGCGATTTTTATACATCACGCCTTTTTTATTTACAGAATAAGCGCTGCGTGTAATCATGTTCTAACATTAACCTAACCTAACCAAGTCGGGGTGCTCCGTTTAGTTTTTCCGTGCTTTAGATAGTTAGATAGCATCGGGATTTTAACTGTAAATATTTGAATATTAGATACCTATTCGAATACGTACCCCCCCAAACCCCCTGCTACCGACCAACATTCTGAATTTAACACATTTCCGATTGCTGCTTAGGAAATATATAGAATTCCTAGGAAATGTGTATAATATAAATTATTTTACACTTTTCCTGCGGATTTTAGGCAATGTGCACATTTCCTAGGAATTCTATATAATGACGGATTACATACATTTCCGGTAACTTATATATGTATTACTGTAGGTACTTAGGTATCTTTAGGTAATGGGTCACTTTTTCAAGAATTAGATAAATTTAGACCTAGGTTCCCAGATAACTGATATTTAAACCCGCTTACTTCCAATATTCTGCTAATGTAACAAAAGTCTTGGTCGCGAGGAGACCATACTTTTGGCGCGAGACGCGAGGCGAGAGACAATTTGTCCCATAAAGTGTATCGCGAAAATGTTGAATTTTCCGTATCTGAGGAGATTTAAAAATAGGGTACCTACAACAGCTGAAAATAAGGCTTATTTTTTTTATAACACTGTAGGATATTCAAATGAATTGATAATAATTGCTTATATTCTCTAGTTTTTAAGAAATAACATTTTATTTAGGTTAAAATAGTATTTAATTATAAAAAATGCAAAAATGTGAGAGTAAGTCTTGAATTTTGTCTGTTTTGTTACCAAACTTAAAGTGGTCCAATAAATAAAATTATGACGAATTCTTTCAGTTTAATAAAGTTTTTGGAAAAAATACAGTCTCTCTATATTACTAAACATATAAAAAAGGAACAAAACATAATCAAAAACAGTTGAAATACAAAATTATCTCGATTTTGTTACCATAGGTTCTAAATCGAGTTTTATTTTTTACACTAAGAATGTAATATGACCATTATCAAATGAAAAACATTATCAGAAGTCGTTAAATAATTATTATTTTGAATCAAAATCCAGTTTGGTTAGAAAAGTAAAGAATTTCACCCGAAAATACTTAAAAAACCGATAAAATAATTGGGGACAGTAACAAAACTGACGGTAACAAAATTATTAGACTCAGTCTACATGGCCTCGATGCAAATGAAACAGAGTAGCACAAAATAAAACATTGATTGTAAATTATTAATATGATAATCTAACATAAATCTGTCATAAATGGACTGAAAAAGTAACATAACGTTTTGTTACTTTTTCAGTCCAACTATATCTTACCATATTTGTAGTAACAAAACCGAGGTAACATATTATGTTAACTTATCATTAAAAAATATTTTTTAACGGTTCAATTTCTTGGTAAGTTAAACTAAATATAACAATTTGTTGTGTACAAAACCAGGTATTTCTTAATTAATATGCAATATAAGAAATATGGGGATGGTATTAATTAAACAGCTACAAACCTGACAACAAATTTCTTCACAATGCAACCGTCGGCACAACTCACTCGAAAAATCGATGAAAAGACGCTGACGGATTTTTTTAAAACTGGCCGAGCTCTTGAACACAGTTTTACCATTATCCTAAAACAAAAAAAAATACTAATTATTCGTATAATCATTTATTTATTGCGATAACAAACCTGACTTGTCCGGAAGTAGCAAATTTTGGGGACAAACATTTTTTATTAACTTTAATTAAATAAACGTGGTTTTAAACTTTATTTTCCTATTTATCTTATTTATTACAGGTTTATTTTTGTAAAAAAAACAAAACCTGTCAAGGAGTGGTAGAAAATATTGTCAAAAATTAAATTTGAAATTTTTATTTCTACTGGGGAGGGGACATACCGAAATGCAGGATCCTGTTTTAATAAAATAATCAAAAAATATTTAGTTTTAGATTTAATAAACTGAATTTATTTTATAACATAGTAGAAAATATTAATTTTTAAGAAAATGGCAAAACCTACACGAATAAATTGTGAAATTCGTAGTAAAAAAATAAAATATTTGGGGGACAGGCCAAAATGAGCGTTGTACCCTATTTTTGAATCTCCTCATCTGTTACTTGTGTTTGTGATAACAGCTACTTGCGAAGGTAAGTAAGAAGACCGTTCAAAATGGACCAGGTTTGTTCCACAGATATCATATTCGGCACTTCAAACAATTTGTTACACGAACTTATTTCAATCGCAAGTTATGAAATATGGATTATTCGAATTATTACGTAAACTTAAAGCCATGGTGTTAGTATTTTCGTCGTACTTTTGATAAGTTAAAAGATACTGAATGTTAAAGTTTCACATCTGGGAGTGTTCACACAAAACACCACCAGATGTCGTTACATGTCTCGAGTATCCATAAATCTGAATTTGTAAAACCAATAAATGGCTACAGAATTCCACGTATCGGTCCAGATTTTATAAAGAAAATAATTATTTTTAACTAATGAGATTTATTGACTGAAAGATGACTTGACTAACTGCCATATTGGTATACCAATTCAGATTTATGGATATTCAAGACAAGTAACGACATCTCGTGGTGTTTTGTGTGAAACTCCCAAATGTGAAACTTTAACATCCAATATCTTTTAACTTATCAAGAGTAGGACGAAAATACTAACACCATGGCTTTAGTTCGCATAAATCAATTGAATAATCCATGTCTCGTAATTTGCGATGGCACATAAAATAAAATTAAGGTACCTCTAACCCCAGGTAAAATCCCTAAGGAAAAACGCCGATCTTCTTTGTGAAAGACCGCCTTTGGTATTTTACTTTGATATCTACTTCAGAGATATTCGGGGTACCTAGTAGTCTAACACTATTCTAACTAGTTTTTTACCCTCACTGGCCACGGAGACGGTAGATGCACGTAGATTATACAAATATACGCCAGGGGTGAGAGATGTGCGTTTTCTATTGAAAGTGATGGTGACTGTCTCCGGAACGATTAGTTTCATGGACGGTCACCATCACTTTCAAAAGAAAACGCACGACAACAGCGCAACATGGTGCAAATCAAATCGGCATAAAGATCTAATGTCATTTTGTATGGTATAGCAATTCCAGCGTACTTGTATAGTTTCATTTCATTGCTTACAACCTATTGGTAATTTGTTTCAGCAACAACAGGCAATTATGATCAGCAATTAATCTCCGATCAGCAGGTTAACGTCAGCATCAGGATCAGATCAGACGACCAGCAACCTCTGGTAAGAGACATTACGAGAACCGGTAGGTAGTGGGTTGAAGTGATCTGATCACGTGGTGTACATAACCTACCAGTGTTGTGTGTCATATTATTCATTAATTAATTACCTACTAATTACTGTGTGAAAATATGACGGCCCCTGCGGCGCGTCGAGCGAAGGCCCTACTGCAATGCAGAAAGTTGCAACTCGCGTAATGAACTTCATATTACACTACATTCGTTAGGACGCTGTCGCCGCTGTGCTTGTAAATTGGCGACAAGTTATCTGTCCTAAATTTTAATTGTAATTATTTTTTATAAGGTACTTGCGGGTAACAAGAGCCGCTGTCTAATACGGGCCACTAATTGAAAAACACACTTCTAACAGTTTTAATAGATTCCTCTCACGCACATATCTAAAGGACCAATAGGAGAGCTAACATGCGCGCTCGCACCGTCGCGCGGTCCGCCATCTTGTCAGTCGCAACGATTCAATCGAACGACCCGGACGGCGTCACTCGGAATTAAAAATATTATGTGCTAAAACGCTTAAATTGTGCCTAAAATGTATTGCTTTTCGAATATCTCATAAATATAACGTTGAATGTGTACATTTCTGTTTACTAATCAGGGTAAGTGTAGTGATTTTATTAATAACTGACAGTTTTAAGTTGAAATCTTTAAAACTAACATTAAGGTCTAACAAAGGCCACATTTGAGGCGGATAAAAAGAGCCGGCCAAAATACTCGTCTATTTTAAAGTTTTTAGTATTTCTAGTTGTCTCAGTTCTATTTTTTATATTACGCGTACCCTTTTTTAGGATTAAAAAATGGAACATCCGCCTAAAAAACGTCGTACCCTTTGGTCACTGCAACAGTTAGAAGCTGCAATGACTGATGTTAATAGTCTAAGAGCCGGTGGGATATCGACCTTCACCCATCTGATAACCAGATGAGACATAATTTTTATCCAATATTATACTTTAACGAACATGCCTATGATAGCTTGCCTATCGAAAAGTGTTCATGGCTATTTTTAATTAAATTAATTTTAATCAATTTTTTTTCATCACCTTCACTCTTTTGATAACCGAATGAATTGTACCTCAACTGATAGTTTTTAACATACAGAATATGCCTAGATAGGCTTGCCTACTAATTTCTGTTCATGGCTACCTGGCAAGCAGGTGTGAACGGGTAAGTCAATATAGGTAACTACACCGATCTGATAACCCATTCAAATTTATATCATAAGAAAGATAATTTAATTACAAAAGCAATCGTATAAGCTTGCCTGCAAAAAACCGTTCATGGAATACCATTGCCAAGCTATAAAGTTTTAGAATTGGAGTCATTTAATAGGTGCGAGAGAGAAAGTAGAGCCTCCGAGGCCCGTGTAATAGAGCAGGACGCAACATAGCAGCTGCACGCTACCTGACCGTTGAATGTATCGAAGTGCGCATGCTCGTTTACATGTGAGTGACAGAGACAACATTTGTTTACTAGCTCCAATTTCGAGAATATTTTGGTATTATTCCATATTATATATACTTACAGCTATGACATAATTAAAATAAATAAATTAATGCATTAAAAAAATTAATAAACAAAAGAAAATAAATTTAACATTTTTTTTTTATTTTAAATCTAAATTATAAACTTTAAGTTTAATTAATATAAAAATTTCATCAATATAAGAAAATAAAATTTAATACATTCATGTTATTAATAGCGTTTATTACAAAGCAGATAGAAATCGAAAAATTACATTATGAAATTTATTGTTATTTGACTCCAATTCTAAAACTTTATAGCTTGGCAATGGTATTCCATGAACGGTTTTTTGCAGGCAAACTTATACGATTGCTTTTGTAATTAAATTATCTTTCTTATGATATAAATTTGAATTGGTTATCAGATCGGCATAGTTACCTATATTGACTTACATGTTCACACCTGCTTGCCAGGTAGCCATGAACAGAAATTAGTTGGCAAGCCTATCTAGGCATATTCTGTATGTTAAAAACTATCAGTTGAGATACAATTCATTCGGTTATCAAAAGAGTGAAGGTGATGAAAAAAAATTGATTAAAATTAATTTAATTAAAAATAGCCATGAACACTTTTCGATAGGCAAGCTATCATAGGCATGTTCGTTAATGTATAATATTTGATAAAAATTATGTCTCATCTGGTTATCAGATGGGTGAAGGTCGATCTCCCACGGGCTCCTCTACTATAATGAAGGAGTCTTGTCACAGCGTGCTGCAGTCGCTAGGTATTCTATTCCCAGGAGAACTTTAGTCAATCATCTAAAAGCATATTTCACAAAAAAAACCTTGTCTTGTAGGGAATCTCATATGTGACATCCTTTCATAAGTCTAACAAGAGCCAAGTTGTTTTTTTTTTGTAATTTTATTGTTTATTGTGTTGATTGTTATTAAAATCTTTAACTATTTGAGGTGGCCCTTGTTAGAACACTATGGTTTAATAAGAGCCACAGAGAGGTTTTTTAAAAAGCTTAATTTTCATGACAATAGTGCAACAAAACAATTAATTGTATTGTTTTTTCAGAGTGTCAATAAAGCAAGTACGTTATGTAATAACTTGTTTTAGTAGTTTCCTCTATTTGTACTAAATATTTAAGTTTCATTTAAGGTGGCCCTTGTTTACCGCAAGTACCTTATGAATTGTTTGGATACGCAGCCAGCGCCGTCGCCATGGATGGCGTCTCGGCGATATAGGGCTCCGATTTTGATTTTGACCTAAAGTGGGCGTTCATATACCTATATTTTATCTTTTTGAATCTTTCAGAATTCACATAGTAAACCTGACTTGAGTTCAACTTGCACTGGAGGTAAGATTTCACCACTGACTGAGATATAGCTCGGCAAACAAAATTATAATGCAAATCCGTGTGGCTTGCTCCATCGGATGGCTCGAGTCGAAACAACTCCCTAGAAGTTCATGCAAGCAGTGGCATACTATATAATAATAATTATGGTGCGTGCTTGTTATTTCAGGGTACCACTATGAGCCGTCAGTAGGCAGTTGTTACCGCGTGCCCCGCTGTTCCGCTACATGGGACGAGGCCGCCGCCAAATGTCGCGCGGACGGGGCACATCTTGTCGTCATCAATTCAGATACAGAGCGACGAGTAGTCCGCAGGTACGATGCTTTCTTTTGGTGAGTTTTTATTTCCTGCTCTTGTTTTTTTTAATACTTTGTACCTCTTTTAGACTACTTCAAACAGCACCATTTGCGACGTCTAAATACTACCACGCTGGATTTAGAACTGAACAACCTGGTAACATATTTTGTCGTGATTTCAAGACTATTTTTGGTGAGTATATTATATTGGGTAGGTACTACCTTTATTATAATATATTATATATCTACTAGAATCTAGTTGTCGTCGTGTCACAACTACCGTACGTACCTGACTCTCTTGGCTTATATTACACTAGCTGCGTCCCGCGGTTTCACCCGCGTAAGTCCCGATCCCGTGAGCAAATATTGGGATGAAAAGTAGCCTATAGCCTTCCTCAAGGGACTATACAACACTGAAAGATAGTGATAGTGATTGAACGATATCTTGCAAATATCCGAATGAATAAACGTACTTTGATTTTGATTTTGATGCTGGCGGCGTTCCCGCGCTGAATACTGAGGCTTATCCGCTGGGACAAGAAACCGTCAGTCCTTGTATTACCAGATGACTTGACAAGTCGTGCCGACAACTCCCTTAAATTGTTATATATTAATTAATAATTATTATTATAATGTACCTACAGAACCGTTAACCGATAACCACAATATGAATGTAATTCCAGATGAAACCCTAGAAGACGCCGGTTATGACGTGTGGTCGGCGGGCGAGCCGAATAACTCTCTATTTTTTATTCTCTATATTCTATCCACAAAGTAGACGGAAAATTTAATGATATCTGGTGTGATTTAAAAACCCAGTACATTTGTGAAAATAATTAGGATGAATACCAAGGCCTCTACTTTATTTCTACAAACGAACGAAAGAAAATCTGTCATCCTTCCATCAAAATCGTCCGAAAATAAAATTCTCGGACGGTTTTTTGACAGATTTTCTTCTGGAATTATCGTTCGTTTTATCGTTTCAGACCAGCTGGACCTGCTTCGTTCCAACCATTGAGTTCGTCCACATTACTCAACATTACAAGAAGTTCTTATCGTAGTATTGTTGTAGTGTGAACAAATGGTCAATGTAGGTAATGTAATGTCTCCAGTCATGTGAACGAACACTAATTCTTATCTTTTACCAAGACAAGAACTTGCAATGTTGACTCAACTTAAGATGTTGACGCGACATGCAAGTTTATGTCATGGTAAAGTACCCTACACACGTTTAGATTTATCTTACAGATAAAGCGCATGCGAGAAATCTTTACGATAAATCGTACGTGTGTAGGCAAAACTGAGAACTGTACAGTTTAACTGACGATCAAATCGCAATCGCATAGATAAAACTGAAGAGCTATCAGTTTTTGCCACAGTTTACCTAGTAGTTGATCTTCTGGGATTGTTTTACGCCATACTCCGGCATATGAAGTCCGA
Source organism: Idaea biselata (assembly GCA_958496205.1). Classification (NCBI taxonomy): domain Eukaryota; kingdom Metazoa; phylum Arthropoda; class Insecta; order Lepidoptera; family Geometridae; genus Idaea; species Idaea biselata. Next base: position 32,101 of record CAUEGO010000256.1, read on the forward strand.
TTTCGATAATTCTTTTTTTATTTAGAAGCTGAGAGTCCCGAGTAAAATCTCGGTGAAAATCTTAGGAGAACCTTCGAAATGATTAGCAGAATAGCATCCCAGAATGTAGTAAATTACTCATTTTTGGGCTTCTATCAATAAAATCGGCTCCTATAAGAACAGCTTGTGGAAAAATATTGTCAATATTAATATTAAAATTATTCATTCGATCAAGTCATAATACGTGTTACTTCAAGCGAAAAGAAATCGCAACTGATAAAACTGCACGTGTGTAGGCACTAGGGGCGTTAGATTTCTCGCATGCGATTTATCTGTGCGATAATCGCACAGAGAAATGTAAACGTGTGTAGCGTACTAAAAGATAAGGATTTTTTTAATATTTTTAATACCTACTTTTTATTCAGCATTAAGTTTGAGACGATTAATTACTTAAATCGAATTGAGTGTCTGCAAATGACAGAATACCCCTAGATAAATAAATAAATAAATTAGATTAGATTAAATGTAAGAGTTAATGTAAGTACTTATATTGTTATGTTATAGTTATAAGTTTAGGTAGGTAACCATTTGTGTACATATCGTAATAAATAAAACATTAAATTTTTATCATTATTTTTGGTCTAGGTCTTTTGAAGAGCCAGGATACCCGGCGAATCATTTAATTAAAGCAACGTTTTCAAGCTATACAGGGTGTTTCGACGAGGGGGTTTTAAGCCGAAAGGGGGTTGTTCTAGAGGTCTAGTCTAGGCGAACAACTTTTATTCTACGACTTTTGGAAAACCGAACTTTATTTTTCGAAAATTTTAAAGTTGTGTCACTAATAAAACAGCTGTTTTTGTAAAAAAAAAGGCAATTAATGTTTAGATTGTAGTGGTCCAAACTAAATAAAAGGGCACCTTATGGCCAATGACCTCAAACTCTAAAAAACAGCTGATTTTCATGCAAACTTTAAACTCAAAATTTTCGAAACCTACTTCGAATTTCCAAAACTTGTAGAACAAAAGTTGTTCGCCTAGACCTCTAGAACAACCCCCTTTCGGCTTAATACCCCCTTCTCGGAGCACCGTGTTTAAAAACAGTTTTCATCTACAATGTTGCGTGAACGCAACGCGATAGTTAAAATAAAATAAATAAATATATATTGCACGACGTTACACACAGCGCAATCTAGCCCCAAACTAAGCACTAGGCTTGTACTATGGAATTTTTAATTTAAAATTTATTGAACCATTAAAATTTGCGATAGTGGGCCAGTGGTAAAATACATCGCGGTATCGTTGACCGACATTGAAAGTCTTTTGAAGAGTTTTAATTTCGATCATCTATTGTACCGGAACAAAATACGATCGAAACTGAAACAAAAGACGATCGAAATGTCTAGTCTTAGTCTAGTCCAGTGGTTCCCTAACTGGGGGGCGCGCACCCCAGGGGGGGCGCAGAGATATTAACAGGGGGCGCGGGTCACCTCAGTAGTTAAGTATAAAAACCTGCGATCGCTGAGTGAATGCATTCCGGATCGACTGCTCGATACGACCAATGAAATAATTTAACGCCTGTCAAGAACAAAATATTGTTTCCTCAGTCGGCCAGTGTTAAGATTATGTGAAGACCTTATCAACCTCTACCACCAGTACATAAATAGTTGCCTCTACCTCCTCCTCACGGGCGTTATCAAAGGTATTTGGTACAACTTGCCAAATACCGTTTGTATGACTTTGAAAACTTTAATGAGCAATAAAAATACTTATTTTGAACACTTTTTTATTCTGGCCTGATAATCTGGATTGGACGGGGGGGGGGGGTATTTTTTAAGGGGGCGCGTCTCAAATAAGTTTGGGAACCCCTGGTCTAGTCTATTACTTTGGTAGGATTTTATATTAAAGACTGGTCACACTAATTCAAACACGTCAAGAGTTTTGGCGGGAACGCGCAGACAACATGTTGTGCTTCAATTTTTTATTTTTTGAAACTAAATCGGGTTAAATTGTGTAATTTTGCTGGAATCTTATCCGTAAATGTGCACAAGTGTAGAGAAAACAAAATTGAGTGTTAAGCATGGACTTTTCTCATTGCCTCCAAAATCTCCTTCAAGGTTATGGTAAAGTTGCCACTTACCTATAATATATGGGCATATTTACTTTTGAGTGCCACCATACGTAAATTATGGAGGTTTTATAGACATGAGTTTTGAGTTTATTAAAGTCTTTCATAATATTTTCGTATGTTTTTTGAACTAAAAATTATATTTTGTTTCCTACAAATACCTTAATTTCTATGTAAAAATCAATTTTTAAGTGGACACTATAGAAAAATAACGGTCAGTTTGGTGACATTGAAAAACGACTGTAACATTTAAAACAAAGGGTTTTAAACGTAATTGTTACCTTTAATTAATGCAGATTAATTAAATTTATCAAAAAACAATACACACTAATGAGTTACTTATTTTAAATTTCTTAAAATTAAGATTTAAATTCGGTTTGGTGACGAGTGACTCCATTGCAATCATAATTTTCTTTTTAATTTATAAGTTTAGTGACCTATTTCTTAATTTATAAGTTGCATAGGTAAAATAAATTATTTGAAACAATAAAAGAAATATATATATTATGCAAACTTCAAAACTAAACTGATAAAAGTAAAATAAACCACATAAAAATTGGGACAGTCACCAAACTGACTCACCTAAAATCCTTAGGGTGAGGCTACATGATGTACAATACTAAATTAGAACTAAAAGTCGATGTTTTTTCATAGTAACATTTAATCACATAATTTTAAGTATGGTATTAATAATATTAATTTTATTAATTAAAGCAAACATGTCAAACATGCGAATAGGTAATAGAAAGTTATCTATTAATTTTACTTAAACTAACTTATAGCTTAACTATAATGGCACAATAATTGGCAAAAAAAACAAAAATGTAAGGCTAATTAAATAAATTATGTTTTAAATGAAATTTAAGAAGTATTTCTTAAATTTCATTTGATTGAGTACACGTATGTACACTTAGCCTTATGAGTCAGTTTGGTGACTTTGGTGGTCCGCCCTATATGTGACGGCATAAAACGTCACTGAACTGACCGTCACATTATACACGTAGCTAATGAGAAAAATGCATTCTAACCTAATTGAATGACATTTTTTTAAATGAACTCCTAAAAACACTCGCTAAATAACACCAAAAACAGATAGTAAATAGTTGGATAGTGTAAGACAAATATAATAATTAAGAAAAAGGCTTCAAATCTGACCTACCAAATCGTGACCAACCGCCAACACCAGCAAGACACCCTCTTTTTTCCGCGAATTGAACAGACTGACTGATTTCGCTAAGCTAAAATGATCCCTTGTGGTTAGTGTCACTATTTTTTTAAAATAAAACGGCTTTAAATAAAACGGAATATCCCTTTAGACCCGTCACTTTGCTGACATGTCAGATGACACCGAGTTTTGAGGACTTTACATAAATGTATTTTTCCACTGTAATATCACAATTGCATTTACAGTTTTAGATAAATGTGGCGGAAGAATAGATCCACTATCATAGTAACCAAAACTTGATTATGTTTTTGTAGGAAATTTTACCAGTAAGTTCAATACTTTGAAGCTGACAAGGACTGGGACAAGTCAGAAACGGCTCCCCTGAGTATTTGAATTAACCATAATTGAATTAATTAATCTTAATTACATAAAAATTGATGCTCAGACACATAGTTTAATTTACTCTGCATCGATTGATATACTTATTATAATAACACTCATTATTATTAATTTGCAATAAATTTTTAAAGACGTGGGACAGCGTAAAAGTGGGGGTGGCACCCAAAAGTGAAAATGCCCATATAATGTACTTTGTGGTTGCCACCGCCGCTCCTGACGAATGTAGATGTCGCCAAAACTAAAAGAAGAAGCTTGAAATATTATAGAAGAACTTGACTCTGGATATTCCAAATTGGCTATATCGGTCTCAGACCGTAAAAGAAAAAAAAATTCAAATGTCATACATAGCTGTCAAAAATATCTTGGCTTGCTACTTGCCACTAAAATCTACTTGTTTGCAAAAATTAATTGACTCTGCCCAGTTTTACAGCTTTTGAACTACCATATTCTGATTAAAACCATGTTTCGTAGTTACAAAGATTGTGTAAGAACGATACAAGATGATTCTCAAAGTTGTAGCAATCATTTCAGTTCTGTAGGATACGAGTGTGCTATGTGCCCAGCGGGCAGCGTTAAGTTTATCACCGAAACAGACGTAGAAATTCATAGGAAAAGGGCCCATTATAAAGAGATTAACAAACTCAGGTCGGAGCATAAGGAACGGTTTTGTACGGTAAGTCCATTTCACGAGCTATTCTATTGATTCACTAAAAAAATGAACTTTAAAACTCGACACTTAAATCTCCGTTATACTTATACCACAAGAGAAGATTTGAAGATTTTTGTGTATCTTCAGCTAAAACTAGATTTTTACGTTATTCGAGGCTAGTTTCGTGTGGCAAACGCAACTAGGTTAAAGAAGACCGTTCAAAATGGACCAGCTATGTTCCACAGATATCATATTCGGCACTTCAAACAATTTGTTACACAAAAATATTTAAATCGCAAGTTATAAATTTGGATTATTCGATTGATTACGTAAACTTAAGCCATGGTGTTAGTATTTTCGTCCTACTCTTGATAAGTTAGAAGATATTGAATGTTAAAGTTTCACATCTGGGATTGTTCACACAAAACACCAATGTCGTTACTTGTCTCGAATATTCATAAATCTGAATTTGTAAAACCAATAAATGGCTACAGAATTCCACGTATAGGTCCAGAATTTATAAAGAAAAGAATTATTTTTAACTAATAAGATTTATTGACTGAAAGATGACTTGACTATCTGCCATATTGGTATACCAATCCAGTTTTATGGATATTCAAGACGTTAATTTAATATCAAATTCCCATTTAATACAATTTCGTTTTCATACTGTTCCCGTTTCACAAAAAATCAGTTTCATACAAATTTTGTTTTATCAAACTCTCGTTGCATAGGTACTTAAAAATTGACCTTAGACCACTATTTTCTTAGCAAAAGTGATAGTGCTCTTCAAGATCTTCATTTTGGATGACAGCTGTCAAATTTAAAACGTCAATATCTCGGAAACTTTTGACCCTCGACCATTACTACCTTAGCATAAGTGATAGGGCACTTCGATATTGACGTTTTAAGTTTGACAGCTGTCATCGGAAACGAAGATCTTGACGAGCTCTATCACTTATGCTAACGAAGAAGTGATCTAGGGTCAATAGTTTCCGAGATATTGACGTTTCAAGTTTGACAGCTGTCATCGGAAACGAAGATCTTGACGAGCTCTATCACTTATGCTAACGAAGTAGTGGTCTAGGGTCAATAGTTTCCTATATATTGACGTTTTAAGTTTGACAACTGTCATTCGAAACGAAGATCTTGACGAGCTCTATCACTTATGCTAACAAAGTAGTGGTCTAGGGTCAATAGTTTCCGAGATATTGACGTTTTAAGTTTGACAGCTGTCATCCGAAACGAAGATCTTGAAGAGCACTACCACTTTATGCTAAGGAAGTAGTGGTCTAGGATCCGAACTTATTTCCCCTCAACTTAAAACAATCGATGAGACAAATCAATAATGAAATGTATGTAGTGACAATTGGATGAATCGGGGAAAGCATGAAATGGACTTTGGATATAAAAAGAATTGTACATATTGACAATTGGATGAATTGGGAAAAGCATGAAACGGACTTTGGATGTAAAAAAAATTGTACGTAGTGAACCGGTTCGGTTTTAGTTCGCATAAGTCAATTGAATAATCCATATCTCGTAATTTGCGATGGCACATAAAATAAAATTAAGGTACCTCTAACCCCCAGGTAAAATCCCTAATGAAAAACACCGATCTTCTTTCAGGTCAAAAGTAAAATAAATAAGACCATTAATCTCTCTCCTGTAGATATGACATCAGAAGGAAGACACTTGTAAACACCCACTGTACATACTATATGTACACGTACTGCAAACTCAATGATGCTTTTGACAGTCTTCGTCTTAGCAGCAGAGACCATTTAATTTTAAGATAAACTTAAGAATATTGTCAGAGCTGCTGCGGTATATGTTTAAGACAGCATAACTAGTTGTGGATTTAGGTTGAAGGGGTGCACAATTGCACATACACTCACTAAACATTTTATTCTTTCCAGGTATGCATGAAACTGCTACCAAACTACACCTCTCTAATAAGACACTTAAAGACAGAACACCTCCTTTCTTCTCCGTCGGCTAAACGTATCGAACGTGAGATCTACTTCTGCGATTACTGCAACAACATATTCTTCAATAAAGACATTTTGGAAATCCACATAGTGTTCCGACACTTGTACAATAGAAGACAGAGGAAAAATAAATATTTTACATGTCCAAACTGTGCACGGCGATCCAGCATTATGAATATTTGGTTCCATTTCCGACAGCATGATATACCATCAATTTCGGTGTGTGAAATATGCATGTCGTCGTTCCCAGACAGGCGGCAACTACTGGAACATTTGAAGAGCCATCCTGTGCTATATCGTTGTGACACATGCCTATATACCACCAATAAAGAATCCCTATTCAACTCTCATTTAGAGAAACACGAGTCTAGAACCTTCAACAGTAAGAGGAAAGTGGATAAATCTATTAAAAAGATATTCCGAACAAAGAATAACAATGAATTAATTAAATTTAATATTCATAATTCTTTAAAAGGTAATTATTATTGCTGACAGTGATACTTTAGACTTATTATTTGTGTCAAATCTAGTTTTTCCTGGCACTCTTTGTCATACAACTGCTACTGCAAAAAAACTTTATTTGTCTTACTGTGCTTGTTTTTTCTGCTAACTACTCTATCTAATTATATCTATGCCGATCACTAAGAACATATTTTTTTACAGTAAAACTATTTTTTTTTCTTACTCTATTTTGCTTTTAGGTCCTTCCGAGATGTAAGGTAATTTATTTATTATTTCCAGGTCTTTGCCTGCCGAACATCCTCCACATCTGCACTCTCTGCCGCGAGATCTGCACCGACAAGGTGGATATGAACACACACATCGTGCGCGACCACATGTTCAGAGAGACCGCCGTCACAGTCCGCTATGTCTGTCTGTGCGGGGAAAAGTTCTCTAACAAGATACTGTTGAAACAGCATGTGTTCAAACTTAAAGGCGAGCATCGAGTCTTGGGTAAGCATTATTCAGTGCAGGTATTTATGCTTAAAAGTCAATATTTGTTTTTTGTCTGGATGTCTCTGTATGTATAATAATAGGTCTTTACCTATGAAGTTGCCGATCTTCAGTACTGGTCATTTCAAATAAATAAAGTTTGGAATGGCTTCGTATTCTAAATTCAAACTAATTTTGTTTTAAAAACATGACATTCTTTTTACAAACTCAAGTCTTTTGTTTATTGATTAGCGTTGTATTTTCATTACATTTAAACATTTTTCGTCATAACTCATAATGGATACTTCCTAAAAAGTTGATGGTCACTGTTTGGTGGTGTAGTGCAGGTTGCTTCACTACAGCTTATTACAAAACGGCATGAGCATTACATTACAGATGTGTACTGTGAAGAACTGGAGACAATGATGGAGAAACTTGCACAACAAAGCTGGTTGCGCTTTGTTCAATTGGTCGTCCCCACTGCTCACGACAACGCGCGACCCCATACTGCACAACACACAGTCTCCAAGCTGCAAGAGCTGGGGTTGGAATCTCTCCCTCATCCACCATACTCACCAGACCTTGCACCTACCGACTATTACTTTTTCTATAATTTAGACAACTTTTTAGTGGGTAAAAAATCAATTCCCGAGAGCCGGTACAAAATGCCTTTGAAGAGTTTGTAGCCGTCCAGCTGATTTGATTTGAGCAAAGATGCGTCGATTACATGGGTGATTGATTACTTTGAATAACAAATAAAAAAGTTTGAAAAAATAAGTTGTATTAAAAATGTATTAAGTGGACTGTATATTAGGCAACGAATTCATAATCATAATCATAATTCATTTATTGCGAATAAGGGTACATAAATTGGTGTTACAAAGTATAAATAAAAATCGCCTTACTCAACCTTAGGGCACGCAATAATTATTATATCGTTATTGTTGACGTTACATTTATCAATTTCAATTACAATTACAATTTCTTTGACTTTAAAAACGTAAAATTTATTCAATGCTGTCAAACAATTCAATTCAATAACTTAATACAATGTTAATATTGTCTATATTTATTATTATTTATTAAATGGTTAAATGGTCATAATAATTAATTTTATGTCAGAAGGATCTAATATTTAAACGGTTTATCCTTTAAAAATTCGTCAACACTGTAATAACATTTACTTAACAAAAATAATTTCAAGTCATGTTTAAAGCCTATAATACTCTGCAATTCGATAATAGATGTCGGTAGGTGGTTATAAACAAGAGGGATCATGCATAACACGTTCCTCTCGAGATTAGAAAATTTGTTTCGAGGATAAGCTAGTTTGTTCTTATGTCTCTTACTTTTAAGAGTGTCAAATAAATCTAAATGTGCTTTAGCAAATACTGAGATTTCATAGATATACAGACATGGTAAAGTCAATAACTGGTACTTTTCAAAATATGGTTTGCAGCTTTCTATCTGTTTAAGAGAAAAGATTGCTCTGAGGCATTTCTTTTGAGCTTTAAATGCTGCACTCCTTTCAACTGAGTTACCCCAGAACATGACCCCATATCGCAGTATCGATTCTACATGAGCATGGTAAGATGTTAATACGGCGGATGTGTTCACAACTTTATTCAGTCGAAAAAGTGCATAAACAAATTAGGAAATGCACTCAGATTGAATGTTCGTTAAGCAAATGTATGCCGCGGTCAAAGGGTCAAACGAAAAGTATAGTCTGTCAGGCTACTAACAAAGGAATCCACTCACCTGGACTTTCTGGAGTCTCCTCTCGACGGAATGCACACCGAACGTGACCTTGAACTCGCCTAAGGTTCGCCAGCTTACCGTCGGTCTGTTCCTACCACGTGCTGGTGCACACACTAGAGGTTCCGTAAGTGGTCTCCTGCAGCCAGTATCCGACAGACTTTTGTTCTAAATACACGAGCACACGCGAAGATGAAACGAAACACACAACCCGAATGTAATTCTGCTATCTTTCCGAGGTCTTTGAAAGAAAAGCGACGCTCCGGGGCCGAACACCGACCCGCGGTCGTGGCAATAGAGAGACTTCAACGAATTTAAATTAAGAACGTACGGTGAATTTGTTTTTAATCTACCCGAATTTTTATGATTAAAAACAACCTACGTACTCCTACCTACAATTTCTTTATTAAATAAAACTAAACATAAGTAGGTACCTACTTTCACTTATTCCATACAAAACGGCAACTTCATAGGTATTCATATTCAAAGACCTAATATGTATGTATTTACAAAAGAAAAGAAAAAGTACCTATTATATCTGTTGTCTTGTCACCGTAACACAAGCTTAGTAGCTGACCACTGGGCTAGATGACGCTGTGTAATGTTTACAGAAATTATTAATTTAACTTTAACCTTAATTTTCAACATTACAGAGGAAGGCGAAGACACAAAACCTGAAATAAATAACCCACAAGAAGATAATTTACTCACAAAATATATAGAGGAGCAACCAGTCTTAATTATAGAAGCCTTGGACGAATACGAATCTATCGCACACGATGCAAATATGACCATGTCGGTGGAAATACTGACTGACGATGAGAACAACGAAGAAATACACACAGATAATCATCTCCTGTCTACAAATAAAGATGCAGATAACACTGCTGTTACTATCACTAGAATCACAGATGAACATATGGACAATAATATGATATTAAGTACTGAAAATGTGGGAGAGTCCAGTTTGATAGTCATTACTAGGATGGTTGATTAAAGATATGAGGGCCGGGCTTGGCTTTATTAGCCACTAGCAGCAGCGCAATGCGGTTTTACCCGCGTTTGTCCCGATCGCATGGGAATATCGGGATCAAAAATGGTCCATGCCCTTCTCCGAACTAGCGTTTGGGGAAAATCGACCTCGCGGAAATATCGACCTCGCGGAAATATCGGGATCAAAAGTACCCTATGTATAAATCCCAGATCTTTGTCTTTCTTTCATCTGCATGTTGTTTCTTCGCAATAGATTTAATGGTTTCGACGATTTTTCGCATTTATAATATTAGTAGGGATTACAGTTTAATTAACCCACTTACAGTGGCTAGCGTCTACAATGGATTCTCTAGGCTTTCATAGTCAACATGTCACGTCCGTCTGTCTGTCTGTCCGTCTCCGCGGCTTAGGTCTACGGAACCCTAACTCTACACGTGACTCGTGGCACAAAGGCACACACTCACTTGCCTTATTATTATTTTAATCAAGCGCGGGCGATATTTGATAACATATTTTGGCAATAAGATTTAATAATGAGGATTAAGTACTTAGTTATAGATATTTCTAAGATATATTTTATCTGTCAGGTTGGCTGGACTACGCAATAGATTTACACCAAACTACTCTCAGTAATTGGTACCTATTTAGTACATTTGTTCCTAAATTCAGTAGCTACGTGCTTTCGAAAATACTGAAGATTGGGTGAATGCACTATTTAAGCAGTTTTATCATTAGCCGCCGCTGGCTAAACTGTTAACCACCCGAGCCAGTCAATACTTGGTCGCTTTGTATCTTCAATTATTTTGAAACCACATAGGTTTGTATGTGATACCAAATATATAAACAAACACACCAAATAGGAACTAAATTTTTGTTGCGTTTCCGGCCAACCTGATGGATACATTTTTTTATGTTTAATTTAAACATTTAAGTAAATAAAATAGTTTTTTTTTAATAAAACAGTCTTTATTCTATATCTGCCGGTGTTCCTCAGGGCGGCGTACTCTCTCCTCTCCTGTTTGCTGTATTCATTAACACAATATCTCATAACCTTTCTTCGTCCTACCACCTGTATGCAGACGATTTACAAATTTAGGCGCAGGCGCCACTCAATCTCATAGACCGAGCGATTAGTAATATTAATGAAGACTTGAACAGAATTTGTGAATGGAGTACATATGGTCTTAAAGTCAACCCATCAAAAACTCAGGCAATAATAATAGGCAGTTCTAGGTTGACTTGTAAACTGAATCATTCTCAATTACCGCGCGTTGTTTTTGACGGGACTACGGTACCGTACAGTAAGGAGGTCAAAAATCTGGGCGTCACCATGGATAGTAATTTCACATGGGACCCGCAGCTGTCAGCGGTGAGTCAGAGGATGTTCGCATCCAATGCTTCGCTTAGACGGTTGCGGAATTTCTTACCAATAGCCACCAAGGTTATGTTATCTCAGACTTTAATGCTTTCCGTTCTTGACTACGCTGATGAGTGCTTCCTCGATCTCACTGAGGAACAACTGGACAAACTTGAGAGGCTCCAGAATCTTGCCATTCGGTTCGTTTTTGGTCTTCGAAATGATCACGTGTCCGATTTTCGCAGTGAGCTCAAATGGTTGCCTATTCGTCTGCGTAGAAACTATCACATTTTATCACTTCTCTATAGAATTATATTTCTGCCTACCTCTCCTTTGTATCTTCAGTCTCGGTTTCAATTTCAGCGTCCCCCTTCTCAAGTTGTCCGGTCTTCAAAAGCCTTACTCCTTAAACTCCCGTCTCGTTCTTCCACCTTTTATGGTAATTCTTTTACAGCTAGGGCTGTGGAGTTGTGGAATGATTTGCCTACCTCCATTCGACAATCGAAGTAGTTAGCGGTTTTTAAAAGTAGCGTTTTTAAGTACTATATTGAAGTTGCTGAAAAACGTTAGGTTTCTTAGGTTCAAACTCGTTATTGATAAGTATGTATTTGTTGTGTTATGTATGTGCATAGGTATATATTTTTTTTAATAAGTATATAAATGTAAGGTACGAATGTATCATTTATTATATGTATGTATTTATATATATATGTATGTATTATTTATTTATATTTATATGTAATATGTATGTATTATTTATTTATTATGTTTATTATTATTTGTATGTATTCCATTACTATTTATATGTGTTACACCATGACTACCTACTTTTTATCTTTCTATACTTCTCGTCCATCCAAAGGTTGCCTGGAAGAGATCGCTATAAGCGATAAGGCCGCCCATTGTGCCACCTAGATATAAGTTATTTTATGTATTTCTTTGAATTGTTTTTTTTATATTTGTGTTACAATAAAGAATTAATCAATCAATCAATCTTTTATTAATTTAATAAGTACCTAATGCTTAAAAAGTTGAAGAAAGGGAAATGTTAATATGTTCTAAGATGTAGCACGCCAACCTCTAATAACGTGTGTTGTACAGAGGCTGTTTACAAGAAAGCAGTTTTTCAAAAAACTTATCGGAAATTGAAATAATGTACTATTTAGACCTCAGCGCCATCTATTGTGCACTCCTTGTTGACAACTCCGTTTTTATAATAATATCTTAATAATAATAATTTCAATCGCCGTGTATCTGAAACAAATAGTGTACATGACGCGAAAGGTTGCGGGTTCGATTCCCGGCGGGGACAAGTATTTGTGGTAACCATAGATGTTTGTTTCTGATTCTGGGTGTTTTCTTTAAGTATAACTAGCTGCGTCCCGCGGTTTCATCCGCGTAGGTCCCGATCCCTTGGGAATATCGGGATTAAAAGTAGCCTATTTTACTCAGGGTGAATGTAGCTTTCTAATGGTGAAAGAATATTTGAAATCGGTCCAGTAGTTTTTGAGTTTATTCATAACAAACATACAGACGCACACACACAAACATACAATTTCCTCTTTATAATATTAGTGTAGAAGTGTAGATGTAGATACGTATATGGTCAGCATAGATACTTGTCCCCAGAGGGAATCAAACTTGCCACCTTCTGCATTGCAGCCGGGTATTCGCCCGATGCGCCATACAGGCCGTCAAGAACTAGTCTATTAGGACGCTTCGGCCGCAGCTAGCTACCACAAGGTCTAAGTCGTAGCGCCATGCGGACTGGAGGACGTGCTCCGATACGTAAACCAGTGCAGCCATTAAGTAATACAGGTCGGATCTTGTTCCGCTGCCATCTTCTGTCTTCTCGATGAGCGTGTTACATCTCAGACCATATGTGTCGTCTAGAATCAAACTCCGATCAGATTCTCTGTTTGGTAAATTATTGATGTGGCGGCGATTGATATTCATTAGTTAAGGATTTATAAAAAATCACGATTTTAGCATCAAATAATTGATGATGTAACTGAGTTCATACGTAAAAAGTGTGTTGAGTTGAATATAAGTTTAAATAAATCCATAGAGATCAAAACCTCTCTTTTCATGAAAGAAAAACAGCGGAGTTTGATTCTAGACGACACATGTCATCACTTTCCATCAGGTGAGATAGTCATCAAATGGTCATCGATCATGTGTAAAACTTACAGCTTCCGCGATGTCAATCCAATCGATAGCTTTAGTAAAATTGTCGTTTCTGGAAGGCTTTTTGTCCCAATTCCAATAGTACAGCGCTTTGAAGCCTCCAGCCACCTGCAATCATCATACCATCACTAGGTGCGGCCCGCGGTTACACCTGCGTAAGTCCGATCCAGTGGGAATATCGGGATAAAGAGAAGCATCTCATGTAAAAAAATGCTCTAACCGCTGCACTCAGAGACATTTAATGTTACTTAAACTATCACTTTGTAAAGATTTTCTTTGTGAAATCTATACTTAGTGATAATTTAATTACCATTAATCGTCTCTTGAGTGCGGCGGTAAGTCTAACTAAAACATAGATATGTCTAGTGGAAGGTACCTGAAATCTTCTTTCAGTGTCTTCCCCGAGAGGTTTCTTCGCTTCTGTAACGAGGACAGCTCGGTAGCCCTCGGGTAAGGAGTGCTTCACTCCGTCTAACGGGTAGCCTCGGAATGTGGCTGTTGACTCTGCAATTTTTAGTAGGTTTATTACAATATATGGAAAAACCTTTTCTACATGTATACATCACAAAGAACACACTCTTTTTATTTTAAGGCGCTTTAGGCTGTGCGTTGAGATATTGTTCAATCAGTCAGAACTTTGAATTTTATATGTAGGTAGGTATAGATTGAATCCAAGTGGTGAAAGCGTTTTACAAGATAAAGAGACAGACAGAAGCAAAAACTTTTTAGTAACATAACCTAAATATATTTGTTAATTTAATTATATGCACTGTTTTTCAACAATGTAATAACGTAACGTTGGAAAACTGCTCGTTATTTTTTATTTTAATTACGCTAGAATTGGATAATTTATTCTAAAAGTGCAAAAAACTAAGTAAACAATTCAATATAAAATGTTACCTTCGTCTTTCTCCGAGATGTAAGGTTCGAAGTACTTTTCGACATTAGCAGGGCCATCTTCTTCTATTTTACATGGAATATAATGTGTTTTTTGTTCAAAAATCTCGCAATTTTCTGTATTTTTTAAATTATTTTCCACTTGAATCGACATTGTTTACGTTTTTTTGAATGGACAGAGAATAAAAAAAAATGAATTAATAACAAGGCAGAGGCTATTTTCACGCAGCAATTTTTTTTTTTTAATTGTGGAGGGGTGGGGGGGTTTGCTATTGTTGCCAGTCAGATGAAATATTCAGTTCGGTCGAACATTAAATTATCTGTGGATTTTTATAATATTGTTCATTCCTTTCGTTCGTTCATGCCAAACAAAAAAAAAAAAAACCGTTTGTACCAGGCAAACAGAGAACAAATTATGCAATGATCATTATACAATTAGATTGGCGGTTAATGTGGTAAATACAATAATTTTATAAAAAAAGAGATAGAATATACGAAAAGACGCGAGAGTGACACGTGCCGTTGTTGTTGGTATTATCCAGCGAGTTCGATTCGTTGGCGTTGGTACGGTCAGCATAACAGAAATGAATGAATAGTTTAAGTATTGATAAGTACTGCGATGTCAGGCTCCATAACATGCACAAAACTGATTCAGCAATATCAAGTAAGACAAAACGACAGAAACGCAATAAATTATCATTATTTGAAGGTACATAGTTTTCGAGATAATTTCATAAATCAACCTATTTTTATAACCCGGCTGCAAGGAAAGGGTTCAGTGTTTCGCGCCTATCTTGTATGTTTGTAATATTCTTTTCATCCCATCTATTCGAAAAGAACTAGTCTAATCCCTGTCAACAGGGCAAGAAGTAGCGCTTTGCTGGCGATGTTCCTAGCAGGCATTTTCATAGCGTTTTTTCTTCCTGCTAGCAGGGCAATAATGAGATTTGAATTTGGAATGTGAATATTTTTAAAAAGTTTCAATTAACAAAGAGTTCCTATCACCGTACTGCGTGTCTGATAGGTAAGTGATGGGTGATAGACCGAGCAGGTTAAGCAACACATGTGTCTGATAGGTGAGCGATGGGTGTTCGACCGTACAGATAGAATATTGGTAAAATGGAGGGTTTTGGTAGAAAATGGTAGGTTTTGGTAAGAAACGGTAACGTTGGTAGAAATTGGTAGGTTTGGTGAAAAATGGTAGGTATTGGTAGAAAATGGTAGTTTTTGGTAGAAAATGGTAGGTTTGGTGGAAAATGGTAGTTTTTAGTAGAATCGGCAGTTTTTGGTAGAAAATAGTAGGATGTAGTAAAAAATGGTAGTTATTGATGGAAAATGGTAGGTTTAGTAGAAAATGGTAGTTTGGTAGAAGAATAAGGTAGAAGGTTTTGATAAAAATTGGTAGTTAGTTACTGTCACGGGAACAATGGTCAAAGTACGTTACTCATTTTCTCATAGAGGGTGATGAAAAGTAGAATGTTCACCTCGGGAGCAAACACTATTTTTCGCTCGAGTGAGATACTTTGAATCCCTTCATTCGCTCAGGATTCTACTAAAGTATCCCTCCCTCCCTGTATACCAAGGGAGAAATAGTCTTTTCTCCCTTGGTATACAATCTACTATTATTCCCTCGTATCTTTCAAGCAACTCGATGGATTTCTTTAAGAGGATAGTCTCCATTCTCTTTCTCCATACAAACGTAGTTTAAATTTTCCTCCCTGGATAAAGACATTAGAGCAAATATGTTTATGCCATTAAACCTATATCTGTCATGACAATGCATCTACCTTTTTTTTTCTAATAAAAATAATAAAATGAAAAAAATAAAAAGGTAGATGCATAGTCATGACAGATGTAAGTTTTATGGCATAAACATATTTGCTCTAATGTCTTTATCCAGGGAGGAAAATTTAAACTACGTTTGTATGGAGAAAGAGAATGGAGACGATCCTCTTAATGTATCATTAGATTCGTCTCACTTAACCATCAGTCCAGTGTTTCTTAGGGGTCCATATTGGCTCACATAAAACTATAAGTACTATTCTTTGTCTTACTACCGATTTGAGTTCATAATTATAATATTATTTTACATACTTTTTTTATTCCGACTTTTTTATTACCTACTACCATCGGAGCTCATAACAGTTAGTGATCATATTTTTTTTATTAATAGGTACTGTTACTACCAAGAACAGTTTAAAATCATACCTAATTTTATTTTTCAGATTTTTTTTCTTCATAACATTCATGATCATATTGCTATAATTAATAATGTTGTTACTAAGATTATTTATATTAATAAAGGCAACTGTGACAAAACTTTTTTATGAACTACCCCATTATCAAACTCTAACGGAAATTTTCGATTGTTTTTTAACTTGTGTTCTGCGATCTTCATAAAAACACTTATGATTAAGATACATTACGCTTTTTTTATTTATAGTATAAAGCGCTGCGTGTAATCATGTTCGATTTTTGGAAAACTCATCCATTGCTGTCACAAAGTCTGAAATTGTTTCTTTTTTTTTAAATTTTACAATTTAAAATAATCACCATAATTTATTGCGCCAATCGATAATGTTATCAATGGAGATTTACTCCTGGAATAAACATAGGTACCTACTATGGAAAATTAAAGTAAACGACTCATATTTGTTGTTTTCACACTATCACTCCAAATATTGATTTAAACCTATTTAAAGTACATATCGTATAATATATCATTTCTTGTAGTATCTATAAGTAGTTGTTTTTTGTTATTGTAATAAATACTCATTAAAAAATATTAATATTATTTTAGTTTTTTTATTTACATACCTAATATTTAATTTATTTCACCTAACTTTTTTGTTGACGGTACTAACGCAATATGAAGTCGGGGAATCTCCGATTTCAATTTCGCTTGAGTGTAGTGATGTGCCGAGTCGCTGTTTTTGTGACTCGAGTCGACTCGAGTCGGTTTATACGGACTCGAGTCCGGGCTCGAATCCCAGACTCGAGTCCGGACTCGAATCCCGGACTCGAATCCCAGACTCGAATCCCAGACTCGAATTCCGGACTCGCATCACCAATGTGTGTCAAGCGACTGTAGACCTTATTCCTTAATTCCCCAAGATTTATTATTGTTTTACAACATGTATGGTTTTATTCAAAGTTTAACTGAATTGAACAGCCACAAACAATAATATTGATTGGACTACCACAGACAATATTATTCTTGAATAAAAATTCGTACGAACGGATAGTCGAAGTTTGACGGTTCGGCGGGAACCATTTTTTTTCGAGTAAATTTATGTAAGTACCTATGGAAAAAGAAACTTTGCGTGGAGTGAGTGAAACAGAGATGGAGAACGCGCGTGTCAACTAACTCGAGTCAGTTGGAATCGCATAATAGAATCCAGTAAGCGAGTGCGGAATCGATTCTTCCTGACTCGAGTACCGGAATCGAGTCCAGAGTACCGGAATCGAGTCCAGTACTCGGGTACGCCGGACTCGAGTACCGGAATCGAGTCCGGCGTACTCGAATCCAAATAAATTGGGACTCGAATAAGCGAGTCCACCGGAAGAATCGAGTCTGACTCGAGTCAAGCCGTACTCGGCACATCACTACTGGAGTGATTGCTATCTCTTTCGCGCTGCAGTCTGGAACGTCTCTCTATCTCTGTCATTGATTACAATGTAGGAACACGACTAATGTTATAGAGCAAGAGCCCGTGAACCCCAGACCTTCGTTATTTTATAAAAGCTGAAAGTTTGTCAGGGCATGCTCCTATACACAGGTAAGAACGCTGGACTATTATGAAGTTTGGCTTGTAGTGGCTTTGGCAGGTAAACGGTACTAAAGGTGTGTAAAATTATCGATCTAAATTCATCAAATAATAAAGTGTGATTTTTAGGTATTACCTTCAGAATATTATTAAAAATCACGTCATTCATTGCCAGACACCCAATGTTCATGAAATTATAATTCTACTTACGTTATAGTATAAAAGCTGATTTTTATATATAATACTTGGGTAATAAGTAATAAGTAGATGATGTTTCCTCATTAGCCAGACATTTTTGATAGTTCCAATCCCTTGCCAGACAAAGGAAAGCCTGTACGCAGGTACGCAAAGCTACTACAAGCCAATCTTCATAATAGTCCTGCGTTCTTACCTGTGTATAGGAGCATGCCCTGACAAACTTTCAGCTCTTACAAAATAACGAAGGTCTGGGGTTCACGGGCTCTTAGGCTATTAGAACATAACGTATTTTCCTATTTTTATTTTTATCTAAGAACTAGCAGTGCCCGCGACTTCGTTCGCGTAGAAAAGTGACTTTCAGGATTTGTTTATTTATTTCTTCTCATCTGAGCGATGTTCCCGGTCTCTTTCGACTCTCGGGAGCCCGGGCCGCTAAACCCCAAATTGTTTTTTTTATTTGGGGTCGGCACAGTCGGTAAGTCATCATTGACCATACCTTCTGCAATTAGATTTGGCAATGTTTTTACGGCCAGCCGCCTGCCTGACACCAACCCTCTTAGGGATCAAGCGGTTTATCCGCCACCGCGCGGGGAGTTCTTAAGGTTTGCTAATCTCCCTCAGATCCCTTAGTCGCCTTTACTACACCCACGGGATGAGATGGGGTAACCCTATTCTATGCCGGGACTACACAGCTAATGCCGGGGCTACACAGCTAGATTTGTTTATTTATTATTCTGTACTTATAACATCTGTACAAAAATTATATAATACAAAATCTAATTAGATACGGAAATTGACAACAATAACTAAAATACACGTTTGTTGTATGGGAGCCCCTCTTAAATTTCTGTTTTATTTTGTTTTTAGTATTTGTTGTTGTAGCGGCTACCGAAATACATCTTCTGTGAAAATGTCAACCGTCTAGCTATAACGGTTCATGAGATACAGCCTGGTGACAGACGGACAGACGGACAGAGGGACAGACAGACAGACAGACAGCGAAGTCTCAGTAATAGGGTTTCGTTTTTACCCTTTGGGTACGGAACCCTAAAAAAGAAGTATTAAAAAGTATCACTGAGCACAACCGCTTTGCAAGGAGCCGACCGCGCTACCACTCCCTCATACATGCGCGCGCAATACTTAATACTTATTTGGTTGCAACATACTTACATTTTTAATATTAATTTTACCATTAATACCAAGGTACAAAAAAAATGGTTATTAAAGCGACGGCATTTTAATTATTAACAAAAATTACAAAAACACTTATTGTGAGATAACTACAATAGTTGCACATATGGTGTCGCGATGTTTTTAGTAGACAATTACATGTTCTACAAAGTTGTAGTACATAGTTTTATTCTCTATCCAATAGTTTTCGCAGCGCACGCGCTGTAAGAAATTTATGGGTAATTTTTTTCACACCTTGTGTTACATTATTGGACTTTTAGTGAGGATCCCTAATTTTTTTGGAAATATAATATAGCCTATAGCCATCCTCAATAAATGTACTATCCAACACTGAAAGAATTTTTGAAATCGGACCAGTGGTTCCTGAGATTAGCGCGTTCAAACAAACAAACAACCAAACAAACTCTTCCGCTTTATAATATTAGTATAGATTTAGATATCCATACGGGATAAAAATAGTTCTTAGAAGTCATGATCGCCTGGTAACTTTAATCAATTTAGCTACAGCTTTGTGACATGATTTGCTAGGTTTGTTGGGTATGATAATCTCCAGTTTCTGTTATCGGTATCTGGTTGCTAAGGGGCTTTTGCTGCGGAGAAATAGCCAAAACAAATCAGTTTTCCTTAGCAACGGCGTGGCAACAGCCAATGAAATGCCAGAACATATTTGTTTGTTTACTTTTTTGTCAAAATTGTATTCAAATTATTTCAAACCACCAGGATTACATAAATAAACAATGTATTTGAGTTTTTGATCGGAGTTCATAATGGCAGTGTTACCATGTGAAAAGCGACACAGACTAAAAAAAGAATGATTGACATTTTCAAAAGCCAAAACGTATTTTGTGATAATCGAGATCAGCTTTATGAATAATAGGCGCGGCGGAGTGGAAGAATGATCGCATTCGTATTTTCCACATAAATAAAGAGCATGTTTTTTACCCGATAGGGTAAGGACTTTTCGTTTTTTCGATGTTTTTACCCTACTTTTGCTGCGGAGAAATAGCTCGTTCGAACAACAACAACACAACAAACAAAAAAAATTGACGTTTCACAGTTCACATAGTGTTGTTCCATCAAATCGGAAATTGGATTTCATTTTAGTCGATTATTGAACGATTTCAAAGAAGCAACTCTTTTATTGCCTTCTTGAAGTTTTATAATGAAAGAAACTAGCTGTGTCCTGTGGCTTCACCCGCATAAGTCCAGATCCCGTGGAAATTTTCAAACATCCATTTTTATCGGATGCCTGCATAATATCATAGAACACACTCTCCAAATTTCAGCACTCTAAGTACTTATCAACGGTTTAGGCTGTGCGTTGATCAGTCAGTCAGTCAGGACAAAACTGTGGGACATAGCCTTTTTATCAACTAAAAACTCAAAAACTCAAAAATGTCTGGGCCGATTGCAAAAAATATTTTACCATTAGATAGCTACATTCACCCTGAGTAACTTAAGCTACTTTTGATCCTGATATTCCCACGGGATCCGGACTTACGCGGGTGAAACCGCAGGACGCAGCTAGTATAGTAATTATACACCAATTTAATTGTACCTACCATCAAGCGACACCGCGGTGCACACTAGTCTCAGGCCGGGCGCACATCGGATACGTTTTCGTCCGATTTTGTTCATGCGATAAAGGACGCTACCTACACACGTTTAGATTTCTCTAAACGATTTATCGTTGCAAGAAAACTGTACCTACAGTTTCTGTACAGATTCTATTAATAGAAGCCCAAAAATGAGTAATTTACTACATTCTGGGATGCTATTCTGCTCATCATTTCGAAGGTTCTCATAGGATCGTTACCGAGATTTTACTCGGGTATCTCAGCTTTCAAATAAAAAAAGAATGATCAAAATCGGACTTCTTAAGCCGGAGTACGGCGTGAAACAATCCCCGAAGTATCAACTACTAGGTAAACTGTGGCAAAAACTGATAGCTCTTCAGTTTTATTGCGATTTCGATTTGATCGTCAGTTGAACTGTACAGTTCTCAGTTTTGCCTACACACGTACGATTTATCGTAAAGATTTCTCGCATGCGATTTATCTGTAAGATAAATCTAAACGTCTGTAGGGCACTTAACGTACGAACGAAAACGTACAAACAATCCCTTCACAAGCAGTCTGCGCTTTCCTTTCCTATTAGGTATTCCGTATTTGGAAGGATGGGATTGTTCGTTCATACGTGTTCTTAGTTTAGCGGACGAAAACGTATCCGATGTGCGCCCGGCCCTAGTCTCATGTAGGGTTGCCAACAGTTTTTTCGAAAAATATTGTGGCTAAAAAATATAGTACGACCCAAAAAAATATAATACAAAAATTAGAGCGGTGTTTTGTAGAATATTTCGAAAAAATACGTATTTTTTGCACTTAACCTTTTTTTCACACTTTCAAATAGGTACTCTTGCTTTCTTGAATTTAAAAAAAAAATGTTCCCGACATTCAATCTTTAAAATAGGAACACCTTTTTTAGGGCTTTTCTTTTTTTCCCTCTACATACTCGTAGAAAACAGTCCTCTGTAAATGCAGAGAGGAGTAATTTATAAAAGAAACAACTTTTTACAAATTATGCCAGAAATATAGTATTTTTGCGTATTATATGTGGTTTCAAAAATATTTAATACGCTGAGCTGAAATATAGTACAACACTATATATTATAGTACGGTTGGCAACCCTAGTCTCATGCCCGCTTTACATTCGCGGCGCAAATCGCGATTGAACGCTTCAGGCTTCCACATTCACAGTGTTCACAACTGTGTTCGCGCCCTCGACGAATATAGATGAGTTACAATAATAAATAATTCTTCAGTTTATTTTTAACCCCCGACGGAAAAAGAAGGGTGTTATAAGTTTGACGTGTCTGTCTGTCTGTCTGTCTCTGTGTGTGTATCTGTTTGTGGCATCGTAGCTCACGAACGGATGAACCGATTTCAATGTAGTTCTTTTTGGTATATAGGTGACTTTTGCGCGAGTGTTCTTAGCTATGTTCGTTCAAAAAAAAATTTATGTCTGGGGTTTTTTAATTTTTAATTGTAATCTTTCAAACATTTGTTCCACAAAACTGGTTCCATTTGAATGCCTCCTAGAAAAGCCTTTTCTAATTAGTTTGTCCGCTTTACGGTCATATTCGGAATTACGCAATTGATGATGCACGCTCGACATTCGCGCGCGTACCCGCGTAAACTATGAGAATCGACTCCACATTCAAGCTTTCACGCGTTCGCGCATAGTTTTCGCGGGTTCGCATGCGAATGTAGAGCGAGCATCACGCGTTGGAGGCGAGGCGCCGCAATGGCTGCCGAGACAAACGGCACTTGTAGAGCGGGACAGGTGACAACAACAACGTTTGGTTGAGTTTCAAAATTACAGTGTTGCCATGTTTGAGAATTTTCTATTTCACTTCGGGAAAAAGTCTACCTACTCTTTCTCCATACAAACTTTACAAACGTAGTCGACTGTTTCCTCCCTGGATAGAGACATTAGAGCTAACATGTTTATGCCTCAAAACCTATAAATAAATAAATAATAAATATTGCACGACGTTACACACAGCGTAATCTAGCCCCAAACTAAGCACTAGGCTTGTACTATGGGTACTAGACAACGGATATACTACATATTATAGGTACAGTAGCCGGCAGATTAGTTGAAAAAAATGGCGGATGCGCAGAAGTAGATTTTTCATAGAAGGCGCACGGAACCCTAACAAAACTGTATGCACGGCACGAAAATATAAAGAGTGGTAGAGGAATAAAGTCAACCTTTCGACGAATAATTTTATTGGGTATTAATAACTGCGGTCCCGCGGTTTTACCCGCGTAAGTCCAAGATTAAAAGTAGCCTGTGTGTTAGCCCAGCTATCTACATACCGAGTTTCATGGTAATTGGTTCAGCGGTTTTTACGTGATTGAGTAACAAACATACACACATACATACTCACCAACCTTCGGCTTTATAATATTAGTAGGATAAGTACCTTACCTAAGTAGAAGGATAAGTTGCCGAAGATCGTGCGAAGTGGAGACGTGAAAGTAGGAAAGCGGACCCCGGGCTGATGATGAAGTACCTACACTACACTAGTTTAAAATTAAACACATTTTTCGGTTATAATAGCATGTAGCCTTATTAATATACGTGGAGTAAGGTCTCAGTCTCATTCAATCCTAAACACCATATTATCGTGTTCAGGACCATTTCTGAGGGCACGGTAGTGCCCCCAGATGCCTTGGACTTGGCCGTTTCATTACCGCCAGAACAATTGTTTAACAGAAACCCCATGCAAGGTAGCGAAACGGCCAGCCATATATTTTGGCTAAGATGTTGAGTTTGTGAAGTAAGTTGATTGTGGAGTTGGGGCGTGTCTTAGATGAAAACAAAAATAACTAGATACGGTATATTCTAACATTGCGTATTCGAAAAATGAGCTAGAAACATCTATACATGCATTTTCTTAAAATTATTGTATTGAAAAACATTTGTCTTTAGGAATAATTCAGGCTTTGTAAATAAGCAAAAAGGCATTCTTGTAGATGTCAAAAAGATAATCGCAGTGTGACAGCACGTGCTCACGCGGCAACGGTTCGACATACGACTGAGGCTAGTGCGTCAGCTAGACGCAGTTTTATCGTCTCATTTTCCGAGACTAGGTACCGTATCTTTAGTTTTTTGTTTTAATCTAAGGGGCGTGTAGAGTTATAAGCTTGGCTTTAGGTACATGACATCTTATAACTTTTTTAACAGTGACCATCATTCTCGCTCTGGTCTTGGCTACATTTTACATGAAAATGTTTTTGAGGGGTTATGGTGTTTAGGATTGACTGAGATGAGATAAAGAAGAAACCTGTAACGTAAAGGTCTCGAAACGTTGAGCATTGAAACAATGCTAAAACTAATAAACACCACGCGATTAAAACCGATAAATAATTTTAATTTTAATACAACATCGCGAAAACAGAAAAAAATCTACACCAATTTACCCCAAAAATTCGGGAGTTCCAAAAACACGGCAGCACTGGTGTCGGTTGGCGGTTGGCGGTGTTTTTGACGTCGCGCGGCGCTCGCCTTTCGGCACGTTTGATTTGTCGGAGCGGCAACCGCGCGGCGCCGACAAAGCGGTGCCGCGCGGGGGACAGATCTAGGGTGATTTAGGGCGCCCCGTAATATGCGAATGATTTTCGAAAATATGTAATCTATATTTATAAGAGAAAGTCGTGTTAGTTACACTATTTATAACTCGAGAACGGCTGAACCGATTTGGATACTTTTGATAAACTCAAAAACTACTGGACCGATTTCAAATATTCTTTCACCATTAGAGCTACATTCACCTTGAGTAGCATAGGCTACTTTTGATCTCGATATTCCTACGTGATCAGGACTTACGCGAGTGAAACCGCGGGATACAGCTTGTATTTTATAAAAGAAAGTCGTGTTAGTGTTGTTAGTATTTGTTACCTGAGAACAGCTGAACCGATTTGGGGGGATATTGGTGGGAAGGTAGCTAAGAACCAGGAGCAGGACATAGGATAATTTTCATCCCGTAAATTCCACGGAATCGAGACTTACGTGGATGAAACCGTGGGACGCAGCTAGTAATTTATAAAACTATAAGTCGTGTTAGTTACACCGCCTATAAGTCCTATAACTTAAGATCGGGTGAACCGACTTTTGCTCTCGTAAATTTCGTAAATTATAGCTTAAAATACACGAGCGACACTGACACTGCAACTTTACCTATAGAGTTCACACCAACAGCACACAGTATAAAGAAATTCGTGCATGTGTGCTGTAAGTGTGGGCTCTATAGGTAAAGTTACAGTGTCAGTGTCGCCCCTGTATTATTTGGAGCTTGTGACGCCCTCACCCCGTCCTAGCTACATCTTGACCGTTAAAAAGTCCAAATTGTAGGTAAATACCTACTCTACGGCGCGGGCGGCGTCACTTTTGAATTTTCTCCTTCATTTTCGCTGAAAACTTCACCGCGATCGGATGCGTGGTGTCATTCTTCACGAAAATTCTCTAGATTGGTAGAGGATTAGTATTTTTCACTGCTAGTTTGTGAAATGGAGACTTTATCAAGATGCCGAAGGTTTCCGGGTGCCGCTGTAGGTACGTGTTGAAGCCTCAGCTTTCAAGAGTCAGGAGTTATCAAAGGTAGGCATGTGCAGAGCCGATTTCAGCCATTCCACTCTTTCGGTTGGTGTTCGTTATAGATTCTGTAGATTATTGATCCTTAACTTCTCTGGTCTCTACCAGTGTGCTCTGCTTACTGAAGTAGGTAAGATCAGACTGAAACTTACTAAGAATGATCCGTGCATCGAAGACCCTTGAATGCAGAACAGCACTTTAATTTTGCTAAGCTAATTTCTATTCTACAATTCTACAAGTTTTGAGCAAAGTTTCGTCGAAATCTGACACACACATAGGTACCTACCTACCTACTAACTCTGAACCCAGGGAGATCAGGCATGAACCATCGCAAGTGGTCAGAGGCCTTCTTCGTCGCACCGATGTTCAAAATCAGCGCGAGCGACCGACGTTTACTTTCAAACTTAGTCAACTTTTAATGAGGCCAGCGATGCCAGTTCTTCGATTCCATCGGCTTTTGCGTCCCAAAGACCGACTGTAACAAGACTTTTTTATGAACTACTCCAATTAGTGATGTTGTTGGATGATTTTTGACTGATGTGCTGTCAAAAATCAAAAATCTTTGATTGTCGGCCGCATTTCTGAGCTGAATCTTTACACTTTAGTGCTAGGTGGGTACCTGGAAGTGATACAAGAACCGAAACGAGGTACCTACAGCGATGTGAGTGGATTCTACCAAGTTTTCCTTGTGCAGGCTAGCTGACAGATCAGGAGGAGCGGTGGCATCCTACGACAACCCACGGAAGACTGTTATTTGAAGCGACGACGCGACGTACCTATCTAGAAGCCATTGAGAAGTTCCAACGGCATCTTCTTAAACAAGGATCTTCTTTACTTAAGCTGTAGATTCCAATGGTGAGTAAATTGATTACTACTTGAGCCTTCTTTGCGAAGGTAGGTACCTACCTAGCTAGCTAGCTACGAAGGTAGGTTACCTACCTAGCTAGTACCTATAACAAAAGTCTTATATGTTTATCCGCTAACTCAATTGAACCCTGTAACTGATTTTGATGTTACACAGTTACAAAAAGACCAGTCAAGTGTAAATCTGACTCGAGCATGAAGGGTTCCATACCTTGCACCAAAAAATCACGTTTTCATATGGGAACCCCACTTGAAAAAAATCTTTTTTTCTGGTAATTTGTTGTAATAGTGGCAACAGAAATACATCCTCTGTGATAATTTCCACTGTGTCACGCTATCACAGTTCATGAGATACAGCCTGGTGAAAGATAGACGGACAGTGGAGTCTTAGTAAAAAGGTCTTGCTACCTTTTGGGTTCAGAGCCCTAGAAAACTATATCAAAATCTGTTCATCCATTTGATAGTTACGATGCCACAGATACACAAACACCCCTCTTTTCCCTCAGGGGTAACAGCGACCAGTGGTGATTATGCCAATTTTCAAAACACAATTTGGCATAATCCCCACTCTCCTAGAAAATGTTGGTTGGCGACGATCAGGAGTCAAGTGGTTTCTATCACAAGTATTATTTTATACAGGTGACAGTCGGTAAAGTGGTTCCATCGCACAACGAGCTGATGACACAAGGTGGAGCGTTTCGACGGGTCGACGGTGACATAAGAGGTCTTGATAAGTCCTGAAGACATCTTCTCATCAAGGATCTCTCCAGCAGAACGGGCCCGCTCTCTCTCAGGTACACAGTTCTTATAAGCCTCCTGGACATGAGTCGAGTTAGCCGTACAATACAATACAATATTTATTTATTATTATGAAACTTATTAAACATTTCCCAAATTACATTATAAATCAGTTCCACACTAAGCACAGCTTGTATCGCAGTAACCGAGATACCAATATAAAAATGAAGATGACATTTAATAATTATTCATATAAATATATACCTTATAGACTAACATACATACAGACGTAGCATACGTACGTAGCTCATAGATGCTTCACTATCTTGCTGAACCCAGATGGTTTCTCGAGATTTATCACTTCCACAATATCGGCATGGTAGTTTTTGAGTTTATTAATTACAAACATACACACAAAAATACAAATATTTCTTCTTAATAATATTAGTGTAGATTGAACATACCTTCTGAAAATAGATTTGGCAATATTTTTACGGCAAACTGCCTAAGGAACCAAGCAGTTTATCCGCCACCGCGTGGGACGAACTTAAAAGGGTGGGTACTGTTACCACTTCCATACAAACATAATACCTACCAAAATAGAATTTTGAAAAATTTAGTTTTCTACCCTAATATCGGTATTATTAGGATTAAGATCTGTCTAGTCTAGCAACAAAGCGGCACGGCCGTACCATACTTTTCTCGAAGCATTTCAGGCCATTTTCAACCTCCTATAACTTCGTTGTGAATATAACTAGAAACCTGAATTATCTGTAACCAAGCAGACATTGTATAAAGACTGTATATTTTAATTTTCATTTAATTTGAACCAGTAGTTTAAAAATTATAACTAGTCAAAGTTTCTTAATTTTGTTAATTTTGTCACTCACTGACTGACCGATTATCGAACGAAATGTATCTCCGTTTTATTTCATTTCAAATGAATGTTTTGGAAAACCTTGTGGTGTGTGTACCTTGTGGTAAAAATAAAATCTTAATCCAATTAATCTTAATCCGATATTAGGATAGAAAACTAAATTTTTCATAATTCTATTTTGGTATTATGTTTGTATGAAAATGGTAACAGTAACCACCCTCTTAAGGTTTGTTAGTCTCCCTCGCTCATCCGAGCGATGTTCGATGTGCGATGTTACATCCCTCTCGGGAGCCCGGGGTCCGCTAAACCCCAATTATTTGGGGTTGGCACAGTAGGAAAGTCATCAATCATTGACCATACCTTCGCTAATAGATTTGGCAGTATTTTTACGGCCGGCCGCCTCGCGCCTGCCTGACACCAACCCTTCTAGGGACTAAGCAGTTTATCCGCCACCGCGCAGGGAGAAGTTAAGTTTTGCTAGTCCTCCTTAAATCCCTTACTCACCTTTTACGACATCCACGGGAAGAGATGGGGTAACCCTATTCTATGCCGGGGCTACACGGCGTAGTCTCCCTCAGATCCCTAGTCGCCTTTTACTACACCTGCGGGGAGAGATGGAGTAATTCTATTCCATGACGGGGCTACACGGCAAGCGACCATTAACTGTAATTTTGGTTAAACCTTAGTTAGGTACCTAAATAAACACTTTTCTATGAAGTAAGGGTTCCGTAGCCAAATGGCAAAAAACGGAACCCTTATAGATTCGTCATGTCTGTCTGTCCGTCCATCTGTCCGTTTGTCTGTCTGTCTGTCTGTCTGTCTGTCTGTCTGTCTGTCTGTCTGTCCGTCCGTCCGTATGTCACAGCCACTTTTCTCCGAAACTATACTAAACTATACTGTTGAAACTTGGCAAGTAGATGCGGTCTGTGAACCGCATTAAGATTTTTACACAAAAATAGAAAAAAAATCAATAAATTTTTGGGGAAACTGAATAGTTTGCGCGAGAGACACTTCCAAAGTGGTAAAATGTGTCCCCCCCCCCCCCCCCCCCTGTAACTATTTTTTCTGTGTGTTTATAGTTATTCTAATACTCAACCGCTAACTCTCCTCATGTACAGGAGGCATAAGAGCTTGTTTGTCAGGGTTCAGTAGCCAAATGGCAAAAAACGGAACCCTTATAGATTCGTCATGTCTGTCTGTCCGTCGGTCTGTCTGTCTGTCTGTCTGTTTGTCTGTTTGTCCGTTCGTCCGTCAGTCCGTCCGTCCGTCGGTCCGTCCGTCCGTCGGTCCGTCCGTCCGTCGGTCCGTCCGTCCGTCGGTCCGTCCGTCCGTCGGTCCGTCCGTCCGTCCGTCCGTCCGTCCGTATGTCACAGCCACTTTTCTCCGAAACTATAAGAGCTGTACTGCTGAAACTTGGTAAGTTGATGTATTCTGTGAACCGCATTACGATTTTTACACAAAAATAGAAAAAAATAATGAATTTTTGGGGTTCCCCATACTAGGAACTGAAACTTAAAATTATTTTTCATCAAACCTATACATGTGGGGTATCTATGGATAGGTCTTCAAAAATGATATTGAGGTTTCTAATATCATTTTTTTCTAAACTGGATAGTTGGCGCGAGAGATATTTCGTTCATTACTATGCAAACTTCCAACGAAAATTGGTTTGAACGAGATCTAGTAAGTAGTTTTTTTTTAAACGTCATAAATCGTAAACCACAATTTACCTTTCAAAACAAAATCTGTTGTACAGAACGGAACCCTTCATGCGCGAATCCGACTCGCACTTGGCTGGTTTTAATATTGAGACAACAACAGCAGTGCTCGAGAGCACCTCTGATCACTGGGTTGGTTCTGATTAAATTTATCACTTGAATATATATCTTGTCATCCGAGCTATGTTCCTGGTGGCATCCCTTCTGGGAACCCGGATTTGGCTAAAACTACATTATTTGGGGTTGGCACAGTAGGTCCATCATTGACTCATGACTGCTAATAGATTTGAGAATATTTTTTCGGTTTTCCGCCAGCCTGACACCAACCCGCCCGCCACCGCGTAACTTGGGAGAACTTAAGGTTAACTCGTCTCCCCTAGATCCCTTAGTCGCGACCCACGGGAAGAGATGGGGTAACCCTATTCTATGCCGGGGACATACAGCAAATCATGTCTCAGTCCGAAGAGTTACCTAGGTGCTAACCTAACTACTGCTATAGGAGATAACAACTGGAACCACATGCCTTCTGAAGCATGGAGGGCTTCGAATGTTTGCCACATTTGCTAATTGGTTACCTCACTGAGTTAAAGATTGACCCGGAGCGGCCGAACCAATTTCAGCTGGAGAGAGGTGAGCTGACTACATTCGGAGACTCCAGCCTGCATCACCACCTGCCTGACAAGATGCTGCAACACGGCACTGCGGGGGCAACTTACTACTAGTACTAGGTTAAGTTCATTCTTTCTTAATTTCTTGTCCACCCAATGGTATTTTCAAATATAATCACTGGGTTGGTAGAGATTGAATTTAGCACTTGAATTTTGAATCTTCTTATCCAATCAATGTTTCTGGTTACATCCCTCACGGGGGCCCGAGGTTTGCAAAAACCCCAAATTATTTGGGATCGGCACAGTATGTTGTGGCACATTGTCATTATTGACCATAGGTACCTACTGCAAATAGATAAGGCAATATTTTGTCAGGCCGCTTGCCTAACGCCAACCCTCCTAAAGACCAAGAAGTTTATCTGCCACCATGCGGGAAGAACTCGAGGTTAGCTAATCACCCCTACATCTTACGGGACTTACGGGAAGAGATGGGGTTACCCTATTCTATGCCGGGGCTACACGGCAGATCATGTATATTTCAGAAGAGTTACCTATGTGCTTACCAACCGGGACCTCAAACCTTCCGAAGCATGGAGGGCTTTGAATGTTTGCCACATTGGCTAATCTATACTAATAATCTAAAAAAGTAACGTTGGTTACATGTTTGTATGTATGTATGTATATTAAGGGTAATCTCCGAAAATACTGGACCAATTTGAATCATTCTTTCACCAATAGAAAGCTACATTATCCAGGAGTTACATAGAATACTTTTGATCCCGATATTCTTACGGGATCGGGACTCACGTAGGTGAATTGCTGAAAATTACCTACCTGACTGAGTTAAAGATTGACCTGGAGCGGCCGAACCAATTTCAGCTGGAGAGATAGAGCTGTGAGCTGTCTCCGCCGAAGACTCCTGCATCATCACCAGCTTGACGAGATGCTGTATCACGCCATTGCGGGGGCAACTTTCTACTAGCACTATGTTAAGTTACATTCTTTCTTAATTTCTTGTCCACTTAAAGGTTGCATGTAAGGGAAAGCTTTCAGTAATAAGGCCGCTCATCGTGCTACCTTGGTTCTCAGTATTTTGTTTTGTTTCTTTGGGTAAGGTTTCGTACACAAAGGGTAAAAACGTGATCCTATTACTAATACTCTATTGGCTGTCTGTCTGTATGTCTGTCTGTCTGTCTGTTTGTCTGTCTGTCTGTCTGTCTGTCTGTCTGTCCGTCCGTCTGCCTGTCCATCTGTCTGTCTGTCACCAGGCTGTATCTCATGAACCGTGATAGCTAGACAATTATTGTGATTTTAAGAAGCAAGTCGCCTCGCATCATCCTTCACCATCAGAATGATAGATAACTGATAAATGATAGCGTACATCATATTTTCCTTAAGAAAGAGACATTGGCCCGCTGCTACCAGGGTCTGATCCCACGACCTAGTAATGAAAGAAATCCATAGACCAAAACCGCTCACCGATGGCACACACAGTGGGTGGAGTGTTTCACCTGGTGTAAGAGTCGCCCTAAGGCCTCTAACGTTGACCTAACGACTGCTGTCAGAGACAACAATCTGAAGGCTTTAGTTGAGTTAAGGATTGACCCGGAGTGGCCGAACAGTTTCAGCTGCCGAGGGGAGCCGAGCGTCCCGGGGGGACTTGAGACATGTGCTTCCGGAGATGCAGCAACAACGCTGGCCGGGTTTGTTCAGGTGAAAGTTTCCTACTAATACTATAAAGCTAAAAGTTTGTGAGTGTGTATGATTGAGTAACAAACACACACAGTGTTTGTTACTCAATCACGTAAAAAACGCTGAACCGATTACCATGAAACTTGGTGTGTAGATAGCTAAAGACCTGGAAAAACACATAAGCTACTTTTATCCCGGTATTTCCGCGGGACTTACGCGGGTGAAACTGCGGGGAGCTGCTAGTTTGAATATATACTTGAAAAATTAAACTCGACGATTGGAGAACCTCCTCCATTTTTAGGGTTCCGTACACGAAGGGTAAAAACGGGACCCCATTACTGAGACTTCGCTGTCTATCCGTCTGTCACCAGGCTGTATCTCATGACCGCTAGACGGTTGAAATTCTCACAGATGATTTATTTCCGTTGCCGCTATAACAACAAGTACTAAAAACTTTTTTGTTCAAGGCATTTTTATTGGAAATATTTTACAAGGAGAAAATTAAATACATCATAAAAAATTCTCCCATGACAAGATTCGAACCTGCGGTACCTGAATGTAGTAGGATAAAACGTGGCCCATGGCCTAGGAAGTTCCCAAAGATGCTTTGTACGTATCCTCGTGTTCAATTTCATGAAAATCGGTTCAGTAGTTCCAATTACCTCCAACAAACATCCTAACTTTGCCTCTTTATAAGGGTTCCGTACCTCAAAAGGTAACAAAAAGGTAACAAGAAACTCTTATAAGATCACTTGCTTGTCAGTCTGTGTCTGTCTGCGGTTATCTGTCTGTCTGTCTGTCTCTCCATATGTTTGTCCGTCTGTCTGTCTCTCCATATGTTTGTCCGTCTGTCTGTCTCTCCGTATGTTCGTCTGTCTGTCTGTATGTTTGTTGGTTGTCTGTCTGTCCATCTGTCTATCCGTATGTTTGTCCATCTGTCTGTCCGTGTCTGTCTCTCCATCTGTCTATCCGTCTGTTTGCCCGTCTGCCCGTCCGTCTGTCAATCCATATATTTTAGACTAGGTATTTATCGAAAAACTCTAACCGCTGTGACATGATCAAAGTATGTACGAATTCACGTTCAGACTGAACACATTCCTCGGGTAACATTTACCCAAAAATACCCAGTAGCATTCAAGTAGGCAAGTCAATGTGATTAGTGCAAGCACTCTGATCATGGAAACGCGGCATTAAATGAGTCAAGAATGACCCGGATCGGCCGACTATTTCCAGCGGGACGGTGGACGGGGCAGCCACGAGCACCTACAACCGGCTACTTGCAACCTGCAACCTACCGAGACACTTGCTAGAGGCGCTGCTATATTATAGCTTCAGGTATGTAAATATTCATTATTTCTATTGAAAATCTCTTTAAAATGAAAAAAAATCAGTAGGCACTGCTAACGCCATCTACCGGTTTACAACATTTAATTACACTGATACAATTTTATTATATCCTAGCTAGTAAATAATTAACTTGTTTTAGGGTTCTGTACCCAAAGGGTAAAAACAGGACCCTATTACTGTTTTAAACGTATAAATACTAAAATAAAAGATGCCTAATTCCTCACAGTTCGTACAACATTCACATTCTCGGGCAATGATGGGCTGTGTTGTGTACCGTTGTTCCTAGAATATAAAACACTGTCTTCGATGCAATTTTGTAAGAAACAAAGCTCAGAATTGAATGAGGCAACTGATTGTAATCTGAAATCAAAATGTATCGTACAAAAGGCACATAAAAAATTTAAATCTATCTCGGGGTGTCCCTCCTAATATAAGGTTGACAGATACATAGATTTATACCACTCCTTTCTGAACCAGCAAAGTGGTTTTTCTAAATTATGTCGATCCTTAGAAGTCTGAAACGCTAAAGCTTAGTTAAGAACATGATCCGGAATGACTGTCTAATACAAAAACTTTTTTTTACCAAGTACCAATTTCAGCTGATTCTTTAGGTAAAGTTGCAATTGACAGACTCAATTCAATGTATAACCTTATCCGGGGCTGTGGAGGGTAAAAATTAACAAAGATCATAAAAATCGGTCCAGCTTTTCTTATACTTTGCATTTCTTATTATTATCTTGTTTGTTTTCCTTGGAATAACGCATAAAATCGCAAAAATAAATATTTAGACTGTATTAAAATTTAAAACAGCGCCATCTGTGTTTTTTTTCTGGTATTCAATATACTAACATTTAGTAGTGACATCTAGCACATTATATGGAAACAAATTGCAACGCCATAGCTTCTAACCTTTACACACTGCGTACTAGTCCCATGCATCCATCACAGATGGCGTTGATTTAAATTTTTAGTGGTGTTAATTTAGTTGACGAAGGTTCTTGGTTCGTGAAGTAGTTTTAATATAATCCGCTAGATGTGTTTACGTAATGGTTCTAACAATATTCACAGATGGCAAAGTTTTCAATTTTAAAATGAATTGTAGAATTATTAGATTTGAATTTCAATATTTATAACATTTAACTTACAAAACATACGGAAACCATATTTTGGTATTTGATTAATTCTTCTTTTGCCTTCATTTTAGTAGTTTTGTGTACACAATTAGTTAACTTTTACAACACAAAAACAATAAAATTTAAAACTACTCTTTATAAACAGACATTTTCTTGTTACGACTAAACGGGATGTATTTTTGAACATTTGTTTTTCTTGTATTGATTTTATTGTTAGTAATCTGCACTTCATATTAGTAATATCGGCAAAAAGTACTAGGTAGAAAATCGCCAATGCATTGCATCAAATCGAGAGACGTGGGAAATGTAGTGTTTAGACAAATCTATTTGAAGATAAAGATTTTAGTTTTATTTACACGTGTTTAACCAAGAGGGAAAAAGAGGGGTGTAATGAAGGTGTCTGTTTGCCTGTGGCTTCAGAGCTCACGATCGGATGTACCGATTTAGATATTATAATTTTTGTATGTCTTTTTTGACTCGAAACGCCGCAGCTGATTATATAAGTTGCCTTTTGTAAAAGTTATAGCAAGAGACGTTCGGGTGTAACATTTTTGCGTCACGTAACAAATTGAATACAAAATTACCTACCTACATTGTTTTTTAGGATTCCGTACCCTAAATGTAAAAACGGGACCCTATTCCTGAGACTCCGCTGTCTGTCCGTCTGTCACCAGGCTGTATCTCATAATTTTACTGATATTTTAGTATTTGTTACTTAAAATGTCGTATTATTTTGATGTCCATTTTGTCATCGGTTTTCGTGCCGTTGTTTAGAAGCAATATAAGCTAATAAAACCGAAAATAAAATGAATTATTTGTAAATGCCGTATTGTTTTAATGTCCAGATAGCTGGTTGGTCCGAGCCCCGGCAACGTCAGCTGAAGTCTTCTTCGTTATGAGCTATCGAAAATGAAAAGTTTCATCACTCATTATATTTCTTTCTAAGGTGAGCTAATGTTCTAAGTTAATTTCAAATGTATCCATAAGACTTCAAAAGTTAGATTTTATTAAATAGACTTCCTGAAAATTGGAGGAGGAGGAATTCTTAATTCGTGGCATAATTTAGGGTTTTGTATCCTAAAGGTCGTTTTACCTTACCTATTACTAACCCCTGTATTTATAGATAATTCGAGTAATTTGGCTAAGTAATGCATTTGTCTCGTTCTTGTCAGTGGTTGTTAACTTCTGTGAAAATGTGACAGATTTTACTTAGCTGGAGTAAAATACTCTTTTCTCTATAAATACAGGGGTAGGTAAATTGTTATTAATATTTGTTTACAAATTAGTCGAAGATTGTTTGACTGATTGAGATGATTCTTTGTTTATTTTTGGAAAATATTTTTAAGTAGGCTACATTGAAGTTTTTGACATCACTAGTTTTAAATTTTTTGATATTGATTAGGGTAACAAAATGTTTTCGAAAATAATTGTTACTTTAAATTCGTTTTTTGCATCCGAATTGTTAACCTTCTCCATTTTTGGAAGTCTGTTAATTAGGTATCGGTCGGGATATTTATTTTTATTTAAGTAGATATCTATCTAATATTTTCATGGTATGCTAGCTGATACCTACGGATTCACCCGCGTAAAGCTCATAACTGGGTAACTTTGTTGTTCTTGGACTTAAGCTATCTAAGTCGTTCAAGTTTCGTTGCAATCGTTTTAGTAGTTTTAAAGTTCCTTTTGTAACTACTTGAAATATCTTCTTTAGTAAGTTTATATTTTTCTGATTTCGTAGGTTTAAGCTGTGCGTTGGTAGTCAGTTTAGATACTGATTAAAAATGTGTGTGCAACCTATAGGTCATTCCCCTTATTAATAAACGATGGTTAAGTCTTGAATAATACCTACAATAAATAATTTATTTCTGTTAATGTTTTTGAGTTTCGTAGTCAAGAAGAAACTCAATTTTTGTAGGATGGTACCTTCTGTTAATTTTGAAAATTCGCTTTACGGAAAGTCTTAATCATTGCGTAGTTATTCATTATTATGCAGCGTCTATGTTACTCTCTTATTTATAAACAATGACTATGTAAGTAGGTATACCCATTAATGAGATGAAGAACTAACTAACTACGAAGTTATTGATCTAAAGAAGTATGTTTTGTTTCTTCCATTGCAGTAAAATAACTATAGGTAGGTATTTGTAACATGCTTGTAACCTATGAAGTTTAAAAGTTAAGTATACCTGCTTAAACGTTGATTAACTAATCATGTTTTATTCATCATTTGAAAGTAATATCGTCATTTAGGGTTCGATATAAGCCTTGGTTATTGATTATTTTTTGACTTTGTCATAAACTTATGGTGCAAGTGTTAGGTACCACCCATATAATGTAGGTAGCCGTCATCTAGTCACCATATCACAAGCTTAAGCTTACTGTGGGATGTTTACTGATATTTTTTAATGTAGATAGCTTAGGTAAGTAGGTACTTGTATGGAAGTGGTTTACGTCTAACATTTTTAAATAGATCTTCTTCAAATTATTTTGTTGAAATAACTATGTTTTCACTTCGGCACATTCAGCGCGTGTCGATTCCCGTTGCTAAGGTTTTCATTAGTTACGTATATTTTTTAATAATGAGCTTTCTCGGTAGGTGCTTATGAGTTTTAGAAAGTCCATTTTAAGTTTTTTGAATGTGCTATTTTCTAATGAGTTTTCTAATTATTTTCAAACAAAATTGGGTAGGTACCTATGGGTACAAATTTAGTATGTTGTCTTAAATATATCTTCCGACTATAATGTTGCTAATGAGGCTTTGATTAGTGGCTTCATTGATTGACTTCTTGGTATCTACATGTTTTGAAATTATTTGTTTTGATGTTTAAAGTTAAATTACTTAGGTATTATGTTCTTTAATGGGAACTGTTTGTTTAGAAGGTTGTATTTTTAAACTTGACTGAGATCGTAAAGTTTTGCAACTGATTATTTTTTTGTAGCAAATTATTAAATTCTTTATTTTGAGTTTTTAAACACATAGGTACTTGAGACTAATTGTTTGATTTAATATTATTAACCTACCTAGGTTTATAGGACGTAATGTTTTGTCAAATTAATAATGCCTACTATAGAGAAGAATTTAGTAAATTTATACAATATCTACTGAAGTAACTTAGGTAGGTATTAATCTGTGAATGTAACCTGTTGATACGGATTTATTTGATTTCATGTTGAATTACCTACTAGTGTCCTGCGGTTTCACTTTCATATCCCGCTGGACTATCGGGATAAATAGTAGTCTATATGTTACTCTAGATGTCCAGCTATTTACATATGAAATGTCATTGCAATTGGTCCAGTAGTTTTTACATGAGAGCGACAATTACTCTCGCCTTAACTATGTTGGAAGATAACACTTGGAACTTCTTTTAACAATTTTTGAAGCTTAATAGATTATTTTCGTTTTTTCCAGAAATTTTTATCCGATTTTTGTCGGATCGGCTTCGACGGACATCGGCTCGTAGAGGACGATATTTCGAGACAGTTTGAGACCTGAGTTTCGGGCGCTTGGGAGTTTTTCGAAAATAATACGGTAAATAAATTTTAGAAAATTTTGGATTTGATTTGACTGTATTTGTGTGGAATCCGATATACATATTCGAGTCCAATTTTTTTTCTCACTTATTAACTAAAGTAGATATCGTATTGGTATATGTTCCAATAGTCGCCCAGCCGTCGAACTTAGCTACATCAGGTCGGAAGAACCTCTGCTTTTAACGTAGCAAAAAATACAATTAAGTTATTAATCAAAATATTAAAATAATAAAGATTTTCTTGTCCTTGTTGCTTCGGTGACCGCTCACCGAAGCAACGGGGACTTAGGAGGTCGGTGCGGTCGGTTTGAACACGTGCACCACTACCCTCCCTCCGGTCCGAATGTACCTCAGTTCGATGTCGGGGCTCGGAATAGTCTGTAGACGACTTACGTTCCTGGCGGGGTGTTGTGCTCGGTAGAGCAGCGTCGTGCTGCGATCTGTTGAGACTCAGCCCGTAGCCAGGTGATTCGTCCGAGGACGATGTTTTATTTACTGACATGTACCTACATGAATCTTTCTTTAGTCTTGTGCTATGGTGGCAAGAGTGAATGTTTCTTTTTATATAGCAGAGAGACGGGCCACGAATGTTTCTTTTGGTCTTGTGTTATGGCACCACTTTTGCTTCATCTATACCATGGAGCATGAATGTTTCTTTTAGTCTTGTGTTATGGGACTCGTGAATGTTTCTTTTTATATACTATAGAGATAGGCTACGAATGTTTCTTTTGGTCTTGTGTTATGGCACTTAGAATTTTTCTTCATCTGTACTATAGAGCATGAATGTTTCTTTTTAACAAATTTGGCAGGATTTTTCTTATAATTTTTCTATTTTTTGGTAGATATTGATAATTTTACAGTATTTTTTTTTTAATACAACGTAAATTATCTGTTTTTGTATTTTTTTTAAATTATGAGTTATTTTACTTTTTTTTCTTATTATTGAATTATTTTTACATTTTTTTCCAATTTTTTTTCTTATTATTCAGTTATTTTCAAGTTTTTTTTTTTTTTCAATTACTTCTGAACTTGGGTGTCTTTTTTCACATAAAATGTATGAACATTAGCTATTATTTTATTTACTTACTACTTTATTTCTTAACTACAAAATCCTAAAGTTGTTTTTATTTTGTTTCAGGTAAGTTTTACAACTACAAAACTGTATGTCAATCCAATCATCTTCCAGGTACCTAATCTAATATAATTTTTCTCTTAAATTAAAAACTGTTATTATCTACTGAGAATGTGTTAAGTACTTATAGGTATCGAAAAAAATACGATAAAAACACTCACTTTATCGAAATTTTATCACAGCAATGACATAATTATATCATCTATACTTAACGTATAAAATCAGTAAAATTACCTACAAAATTGAACTAGTAGGTAGGGGTATTATTGCATTTAATATTCTTATCAAATTCATCGTAAACTATTAAAACATTTTTTTTTTGCATTAATTTTCTGTCAAAAATATTTTATTCATTAAATTTAAATTAGTTTGTGTGATAGGTAGGTATGTACGGTATTTAAAAATATAAAACCAATAAAATTTGACTTATTTGGATGGTTTTTGTTGTTGGTTTTTGTTGCATCTGTCTTAACATGTGATATGATTCTTAATTTTGACAGTAGATGAGGGAAAACTATTTTAAATGTCTCTAATTTTGTTTATTTTCTTGTAAAAATGTATTCTATACCTAGATAGGTTCTGCGCCTGTCGACTCACGCTGCTAAGGTATCGATTAGTTGCATATTTATTTAGGTACGAGTCGAACCTTGGCTGCATATTTTGTCTGATTTGTATGAATATCTAAAGCTTGCAGTGAAATTATTGGAATGATGAAATTTGTGACGAAAGTTCTGTTCGGTTATTTCAGTTTAGTTTTGATTTTCCATTTTTTTTTTTCAATATTTTTGTTGGGTTAGGTTTTGTTTTTTGGTAGGTTAGTTTTAAGTTTGTTGTTAGTTAGGTTAAACTAACAAATTGGAATGTAACAAATTCGCAAGTGACAAATTCAAACCTAACAAAGTAATCCCTTGTTTTTGTTTGGTTACGTTAGGTTAGGTTTCAAATTTTGGTAATTTAGGTTTGAAATGTTGCGTTTTTGAAATGTTTGAATTTTAGAAAATTCAAGTTAGGTTAGGTTTTAAATTTAGAAAAATTTAGACTGTTTGGTAGGTGAAGTTAGGTGAAGTGTAATGTTGTTCGGTTACGTCAAGTTTGGTTTCAAAATTTATTACTTACTTAGTTTGATTTTGATAGCTCTCTCTCTCTCTCTCTCTCTCTCTCTCTCTCTCTCTCTCTCTCTCTCTCTCTATCTCACACACACACACACACTCACACACACACACACACACTCACACACACACACACACACACACTCACACACACACACACTCACACACACACACACACACACACACACACACACACACACACACTCACACACACACACACACACACACACACACACACACACACATGAAAGGTAAATTTAAAATAATTTTAATTGATAAAATAAGGTTAGTTCTGATTTTTTTTTGTTTTGGTAGGTTAGGTTAGGGTTGAATTTGTTGATTTTGTTAGGTTCAATTACGTTAGGTTTGAATTTGTTAGGTTTGGTTAGGTTTCAAATTTTGTTAGGTTAGGTTTTAGTTTTAAATATTGTTAGGTTGGTTAGGTTAGGTTAGCCTTCTATTAATGTTAGGTTACGTTGGGTTTCGATTGTTGTTAGGTTCGGTTCGGTTAGGTTCGGTTAGGTTAGGTCACAACACAACCAACATAAAACAACAACAAGGGTAACGTAACCCTATACTTACAAATTTCATTACCTTTACATTACGTATAAAATTACTCGCAACTAAGCATAGTACTTCGACTACTCTAATTCGTCCAATGAAAAATCTACTAGCTAGCTATAGGTAATAATTATGATAGGTAGGTACCTACCTACATTCAATATTTAAAATAAACGACCCAATATTTATCGATATTTGTAGCATTCAAAAATGTTAGCGTGCTGAGTTACCTATTACTGAAACACGGTTCATATGACTCTAAAAATAGCACTTTAAAGCTTAATAATTCGAAAACGGAACCCTAAAATGAAAAATGGTTTTACAAAACTCGTAATGATTTCAAAAGACCTATCTAACGATACCCCACACGAGGGTGGTATACGAGAAATAAAAAATCATCCCCCATTTGACATGTCAATAATGTTAATAATGTTAATTATTCATATCAATTTCTTTAATAAGGCAGGTACACAATTCATCGCTACAAAAGCTACCAACGAAATTCCATCCAAGTAACGAAACATAGATAAAATCAAAATGACAGTGGTTCTATAAATAGTGTATACATAGGTACCTATATATACCTATATATAGATTGTATTGGCCATAACTAGGTCATTACTATCGAGGATAATATTTTTTAACAGTTTACTACGTAAAACAACATTTTTCAAAATTTTCAAAAAATGTTCGAATTTTCAAAAGTTGTAGAACAAAAGTTGTTCGCCTAGATGTCTAGAACAACCCCCTTTCGTTTTGTGTCACACTCACGTAAGCACCCTGTATAGTATTTTTTTTGGATGAAAACGGTTAATTTATAAATCACTATAAAAATCTGAACAAAAAAGTCATAATTATATTGATATAGATAGGTAAGGTATATTATCTTTTTTTTTTTTTTTTTTTAATTATTCCCTTTTTTTTTTTTTTTTAATCATTATTATGCACTTTTTTTTATCGTCACCTCGTAGGTGAAAGGGGGTAACTCTAAAAAGACGAAAAACAAAAAAGTTAATTTTTTGACCTTTTTTTTTTTATTTTCGAATTTTATTACCTACTTTTTTTTTTTAAATTGATTATTATGCACTTTTTATATCGTCCCCTCGTCGCAATGAATTATAATGAAAAAAAAAAAAGATTTTTCTTAATTTTGATTATTTTTTCGTTATTATTACTAGGTACTTTCTTTTGGTTAATTAATAACCTTTTGTTTTCCGTATCGACGTCTCGTAGGTGAAAGGGGGTGGTAACTCTTAAAAGACGAAAAACAAAAATTTAATTTTTTGAACCGAAAAAAAGTTTTTTCTCAATTTTTTATTTTTTATTATTATTCCTTTTTTTAATTAATACCTATTGTTTTGCCGTATCGACGTCTCTCAGGTGAAAGGGGGTAACTCTGAAAAGACGAAAAATTTTTAAGTTTTTTTTTTTCGTCTTTTCTCGTTTCCGACCGTTTCTAAAGGTAGATATAAACAACTATCGCAAGAAAATGTTCGACTACATCGAACCGCTCATCGGCAAAACGCAAGTTTTGACCAGAGAGAAGTTTGTATGGCGATATACGTTCGCGGCGCAACCAACAGACTGTGTCGATAGCGCGCTTTTCGAGCGCGTGTGTAGTACTCAGTACGGCGGTGGCGAAGCGTTCGAAAATGATTCGTTTAACGAATATGACAATAATAAAAGTTTATTTGTAGTGATAAAATATCGATAAAGTGCGTCTTCTTTCACCGTATGTTTAGCGATGTACAACGAAACGAGAACGCGAATACTCTATCGTTATAATGTACCGGGGAACGTCTCTGCGTCGATGGACTACACAAATTCTCAATTTGTGCGTTTCTCTTCGTTTAGATACGTTACCTTTGAAACATATATCTCGTCTGAAACTATAAAGTTACCTATGGTTTAACGCTCTCTCAGTACCGGGCGTAATCGTTCGAGTTTTACAACAAATGAAAGAAATCGAATTTAATTCGTGAAGCAGTTTTGTTCGAACGTTCAACGATAGGCTCTCGAGCCGCTAAAATCGTCGTTTAAAGCTCGGTTTCGTATCGAGCTTTACGAACTTGTTTTATTAACACACAACAAAGATCACCTCTGCGACGTGTCTTAACATACACTCGCAGAGGTATATCGATGGAGTGTTTAATACACACACACTATAGCGATATATACTATTTATATAGTATGTTTAGCTCCCTGGTTGATCCTGCCAGTAGTTATATGCTTGTCTCAAAGATTAAGCCATGCATGTCTCAGTGCAAGCCGTATTAAGGCGATACCGCGAATGGCTCAATATATCAGTTTTGGTTCCTTAGATCTTACTCAGTTACTTGGATAACTGTGGTAATTCTAGAGCTAATACATGCAATCAGAACTCCGACCAGTGATGGGACGAGTGCTTTTATTAGATCAAAACCAATCGACGGAGGGCCTCGCGTCCGATGTCGTTAACTTTGATGAATCTGGATAACTTTTGCCGATCGCATGGTCCAGTACCGGCGACGCATCTTTCAAATGTCTGCCTTATCAACTTTCGATGGTAGTTTCTGCGACTACCATGGTTGTCACGGGTAACGGGGAATCAGGGTTCGATTCCGGAGAGGGAGCCTGAGAAACGGCTACCACATCCAAGGAA
Organism: Idaea biselata; assembly: GCA_958496205.1. Taxonomy (NCBI): domain Eukaryota; kingdom Metazoa; phylum Arthropoda; class Insecta; order Lepidoptera; family Geometridae; genus Idaea; species Idaea biselata. The sequence continues at coordinate 75,798 of CAUEGO010000256.1, forward strand.
GGCAGCAGGCGCGCAAATTACCCACTCCCGGCACGGGGAGGTAGTGACGAAAAATAACGATACGGGACTCTTACGAGGCCTCGTAATCGGAATGAGTACACTTTAAATATTTTAACGAGGAACAATTGGAGGGCAAGTCTGGTGCCAGCAGCCGCGGTAATTCCAGCTCCAATAGCGTATACTAAAATTGTTGCGGTTAAAAAGCTCGTAGTTGCATTTGTGCTGTGCGCTGTCGGTGCACCGCATCCGCGGTGATACTGACACGTTTGCGGAGCATATCGTCGGTGAGCCGGCGGTAACACGTCGGTTCAATATCAAAATCCTATCGCGGTGCTCTTCAGTGAGTGTCGAGGTGGGCCGACAATTTTACTTTGAACAAATTAGAGTGCTCAAAGCGGGCTCAAAATGCTGCTTGAATATTTCGTGCATGGAATAATAGAATATGATCTCGGTTCTATTTTGTTGGTTTTCAGAACTCCGAGGTAATGATTAATAGGGATAACTGGGGGCATTCGTATTGCGACGTTAGAGGTGAAATTCTTGGATCGTCGCAAGACGAACATCAGCGAAAGCATTTGCCAAAGGTGTTTTCATCAATCAAGAACGAAAGTTAGAGGTTCGAAGGCGATTAGATACCGCCCTAGTTCTAACCGTAAATATGTCATCTAGCGATCCGCCGACGTTACTACAATGGCTCGGCGGGCAGCTTCCGGGAAACCAAAGATTTTGGACTCCGGGGGGAGTATGGTTGCAAAGCTGAAACTTAAAGGAATTGACGGAAGGGCACCACCAGGAGTGGAGCCTGCGGCTTAATTTGACTCAACACGGGAAATCTCACCAGGCCCGGACACCGGAAGGATTGACAGATTAACAGCTCTTTCTTGATTCGGTGGGTGGTGGTGCATGGCCGTTCTTAGTTGGTGGAGCGATTTGTCTGGTTAATTCCGGTAACGAACGAGACTCTAGCCTGCTAAATAGGCGTTGTCATTTCGGTGTGCTTGACTTCGGTCTCGCAACTCACTGGCAACGTATTAAAATTCTTCTTAGAGGGACCGGCGGCTTCGAGCCGCACGAGATTGAGCAATAACAGGTCTGTGATGCCCTTAGATGTCCTGGGCCGCACGCGCGCTACACTGAAGGAATCAGCATGTTCTCCCTGGCCTAGAGGCCCGGGCAACCCGTTGAAACTCCTTCGTGCTGGGGATTGGGGTTTGCAATTATCCCCCATAAACGAGGAATTCCTAGTAAGCGCGAGTCATAAGCTCGCGTTGATTAAGTCCCTGCCCTTTGTACACACCGCCCGTCGCTACTACCGATTGAATGATTTAGTGAGGTCTTCGGACCGACACGCGGTGGCTTCACGGCCCTCGGCGTTGCTGGGAAGTTGACCAAACTTGATCATTTAGAGGAAGTAAAAGTCGTAACAAGGTTTCCGTAGGGGAACCTGCGGAAGGATCATTAACGTATTAAGAGAGAGATTTGATAAAGATTTCTTTTTTTTACATTACATGTCCAATAGACCTCATCGTCGCTTTCCATAGTCTTAAAACATAAGGGGATTCTTCGACTTCGTGTTAATTCATGGATGTCGATAGACGGAGTATACCGATCGTGATTATGACAGGCTTAAAATCCTAGCCTCGAGTCACCGATCGGTTCATACGTCTTCGAGTATGTCCCCGTGTCCGTGTGACTTGGAAAGT
>CAUEGO010000256.1:82500-90904 GCA_958496205.1 Idaea biselata
TGTTTTTTCCATTTTTTCTTATTAGTTATACTTATTAAGTTATTTTTAGGTTTTTTTCTGTATTTTTTTTAAATTATGAGTTATTTTACTTTTTTTTCTTATTATTGAATTATTTTTACATTTTTTTCCAATTTTTTTTCTTATTATTCAGTTATTTTCAAGTTTTTTTTTTTTTTCAATTACTTCTGAATAACTGAACCAGGGAGGAAAACGTCGACTACGTTTTTATGGAAAAAGAGAATAGAGACTGTCCTCTTAATAATTGTCGTTTCATTTTGAGTGCCTAAGATGTTAAACTAACATTTTGGACAATTCTATCACTAATAAATAATAACCCCTTAGGTACCAAAATGCCAAATTCCCAAAAAAATTGAACTCCTCAGAATGTGGAATTTCCAAAATGTTGTAATTCTCAAAATTTCATCTAACTTCTAACCTCTCATTCTTAGATTAAGTAGGTACCAAAAAAATGGTGAATATTCTGATTTTTGATCCAACTTGTGTGTTGCGGTGTGTGAGTAATGTTCCCTCCAGTTTGACGTTTGGAACTGGCTCGTCTCGTCCGTCTGAGACGAGTTTGAAATGGATCACTATCAGGCGACCTTTTTCCTTCCAGTCTCTAATAGAGACCAGTCCAGTTCTATGCTCTCATCTATTAAGTTTCTGTAGATAAGTAGGTATACTATTTAAGGTTTTTTTTTCTCATTATTTCAGGCAAACAAGACCACCACAAAAGTTCGTCCTCCCGAACACGTCTACCATCAGTCAACTCAGCGCCACATCTCAACAACAATGTTCACGTGGTCAGAGACAATCCCTTCTGTGAGAAGAAAGAGATGGAGAGTATGGAGAAAAAGGAGAAATTGTGAGTAAAAATAGTCCCTTCTACCCTTAGTCAATTTAGCACCACATCTCAACAACAATGTTCACGTGGTCAGAGACAATCCCTTCTGTGAGAAGAAAGAGATGGAGAGTATGGAGAAAAAGGAGAAATTGTGAGTAAAAATAGCTCCTCTACGTCTACCCTTAGTCAATTCAGCGCCACATCTTAATAACAATATCCACTCGGTCAGAGAAGATATTCTCGGTGAAATGAGCGAAATGGATAAGCCGGAGAAAATGTGAGTAGAGGCCTATTCAAATCTAAGCATTTTCGCTAGTAGGTACTGTCAGTTTCCGCTCAGGAGCCTTATTTTTGAACCACTGGAATTAAATTCGTATGTGAAAGTTCGAATTCCTCATGCTTGCTCTCGCTCGTTATGTATGTGTGTGAGCGAGACCGATCATATTCTAGTCATTAGGTTTTCGCATACAAAAGAGTTTTGTACCGATTAAAACATACAACAGCTGTGGTAATGTAACGGCAACTTCATTTTCTTTAAATAAGACGGTAACGAATTATGCTCAAGTAAGAATAGGCTTGAAGATTAGTTTAATTCGCAAGATGACACTATTTAAAAATCTCTAAAATTAATAGTAGTATTATTTGTATTTGTGTGTTTATTTAATGAAACACAAGTTATTGAATACGAAAAGCGAGATTAATATTTATTTTGATAAAATGAATCCAGAAAATCTGTTAGTGGGCCATGATTTGTACAACAGCAATAAGAGGAAATACCGTCAGTTTTTTTTAAATACCCCACTGTGTTACGTAATTTATTTCAGTTTTTTATTTTTATGTTGTCACACTGATAAACCCTATACACCACTTTTACACTTTAGAATTCAGTAGGTATATCAATAGCGAGCGAGCGGTGTTGGTCTAGTGGTAGATACCCCGGCTTTCATTCTGAGAGTCGTGGGTTCGAATCCAGACCGACCGCGCACCAATGTCTTTTTCTTTAAGAAAAGGTATGTGCGCTAATAACATCGCTCTTACGGTGAAGGAAAAACATCGTGAGGAAACCAACATGTCCTAGGACATTCATATTCAGTGTTTTCTATGTATCATATGTATGTATTTACAAAAAAAAAAAAAGTATAATATGCAGTATATCCGTTGTCTAGTACCCATAGTACACGCCTAGTGCTTAGTTTGGGGCTAGATTGCGCTGTGTGTAACGTCGTGCAATATTTATTTATTTAAATAACACAAATAAATTACTTTAATTAATGAGCGTCTGTATACTTCAAGAGTTGACCTTTTTTACGCCAGTGACGTCATACCGTAGCCTCAGGGACGCTATGATAGTCACGATTGACACGAATTTTTAACCCCCGACGGAAAAAGAGGGGTGTTATAAGTTTGACGTGTCTGTGTGTCTGTCTGTCTGTGTATCTGTCTGTGGCATCGTAGCTCACGAACGGATGAACCGATTTAAATGTAGTTTTTTTTGTTTAATAGGTGTCTTTTAAATCTATAAACTAAAATATGTTTTTTTCCTACTATACTATAAGTACCTACATTAAATGTGTGTCGAAATATTTTGTAAATTCTGTATATTTACTTCTAATAAATGAAAATAGGACGAAAAGTCTGTACATGGCTACAAATTAAAAAAAAAGGCTAGGTACTTACCATAGTCAGCAGAATTATAAAAAACCGGCCAAGTGCGAGTGGGACTCGCGCACGAAGGGTTCCGTACCATTATCTATACAACAGATTTTGTTTTAATAGGTAAATTGCGGTTAAAATAAATTAGAAACCTCAATATCATTTTTGAAGACCTATCCATAGATATACCTATCCATAGACATGTATAGGTTTAATGAGTTTCAGTTCTTAGTATGGGGAACCCCAAAAACTCATTATTTTTTTCTATTTTTGTCTAAAAATCTTAATGCGGTTCACAGAATACATCTACTTACCAAGTTTCAACAGTATAGCTCTTATAGTTTCGGAGAAAATAGGCTGTGACATACGGGCGGACGGACAGACGGACAGACAGACATGACGAATCTATAAGGGTTCCGTTTTTTGCCATTTGGCTACGGAACCCTAAAAATGCAAACGTTTCCGAACTTCGTAAAATAGTTTTTGAATGTGTCATCTTGCCTATTACAGAATGTTAGGAGAGATTAGGAGAGCCGTAGGTGAATGACATACTTACACAGTTTACATTTTTCGTAGGTAGACATACAACGTGTTTCAAGAGCGGTAATTTAAGCCGAAGGGGGATTGTTCTAGACGTCTACGCGAACAATTTCCAAAAGTCGGACAACAAAAGGTTTTACGATATTGGAAATTCTGACTATTTTTCGAGAATTTTGAGTAATAAAGTCACCTTGAAAATCAGCTGTTTTTTTAGGCTATTGACCTAATGATGATCTTTTATTTAGTTTGGACTAAATATTATTATCTAAACATCTTGTCTTTACTTTCGAATACAGCTGTTTTTCTTGTGAAACATAACCTTAAAGTTTTCGAACAAAAATAAGTTTTTCTTTCAAAAAGTCGTAGAACTAAAGTTCATAAGCCTAGACGTGTAGAACAGTCGGCTTTCGGCTTTCTTATCGTCCCCGAAACAAAGTATTTTTGTACTCTACTAAATTTATTTTTGTTTTACAGCCTTGAAGAACAGACGAACATTCATTGCAAGAAGTCGAAGGTAAAGTTATTTTTAAAGCATTTCCTCCATTTTCTCATTGTTTGATTGATAAAAAAACCGGTCAAGTGGGAGTCTGAAGCAGGAAGGGTTCCGTAGCATTATTACAAAAAAATCACGTTCGATGTATGAGATATTTGTTGCTATAGCTTGTTTGACGACCTCTGTGGCGCGTCGTGCGAAAGCGCGACTGCAATGCAGGAGGTTGCGGGTTCGATTCCCGCCGGGTGCAAGTATTTAAGCTTATAGAATAAATATTTGTGTCTGGTCTGGGTGTCCCTCTATGTATAATATGTATGTATTTACAAAAGAAAAATAAATATAAGTATTATATCCGTTGTCTAGTCACCGTAACACAAGCTTAGTCGCTTACCACGGGGCTAGATGGCGCTGTGTGTTGTTCACAGAATTTATTATTATTATTATGTTTGTAACGTCTCCGTTTCACGGGGCTATGGAGCCCCGGACATTTGAAAGGCGTGCGTGGGGCCGAAGCCAACACGTAGAGGCCCGTTTCAGTCACAATTTTAATCGCAAAGTATGGGATGGACACCAAACCGGCGGTTATCCCTGTCTACACTATAAAATGCAGCCAAGGACAACCCCCGGTTTGGATAGTACTATTGTGTAAACTACGGATGAAAACTACTTGGGCTATGGCAATGGGTTGGTAGTGGATTGGATACTGGGGGGAACTATGGGGACTATGGCGCCTGCCGTAACAATGTAAAAATACATGTACAAAAATGGCAGGCGGAGACTCGCCAACTCACAAACTGGGCCACCCTAATTAAGCCGAGCAAATTACAGCCAGGGGGCAACAGGGGCGTGAGTGGCTGAAGGATGAAGCAACCTCACCGGATTTTAAACCATCCTAGGTAATCCTGTGGAGCGGGCCAACTCATCACTGACGTGAGGTGTCCATCCTCCGAGCATTTCTGCTCTCGCGACTCCACTCCGACCAGCCGGTGAAGGCAAGCCAGAGGCGGGGGACCGCTTCCTCGTCAGTTTTCACTCCGACCAGCCAACTAAGGCAAGCCGGAGGTGAGGAACGGTGGTTTCCCCCTGGAGCGCTCGGGAAGCCGCGGGGTCGCTACTCCCCGACACCTCGCCTCAAGGTGCCCTGCGGGCTTATTATTATTATTTATTATAGCGGCAACAGAAATACATCGTCAGTGAAATTTGAAATGCTATCACGGTTCATGAGATACAGTTTGGTGACAGACGGACAGACAGCGAAGTCTCAGTATGGTCCCGTTTTTACCCTTTGTGTACGGAACCCTAAAAGGTATTGGTCTTGTGGGTGGATTCATTATTACATACAAAGCCTCAATTTATAAGGCTACACGCAGCGTAGTTAATATTTAACTTTTACTAATATTTTAGAAGTTTCTGAAGATCGTTCACGCTATATACAGCGTTATTCGTTCTCAATAACCCCGTATATAGCGTGGCGATGCGCCACGGCCTGTATCGCCACGCTAATAAATTTAAATAAATTTAGCGAAGCGTTTAACCTTTTATTAATATTTCCTCAGCTAGCAAAAGCGAAGTACTACACAAAGATGACCCTACTGCTGGCAGTGTGGGTGTTCTTCACGCTGGCTTTCCTAATGTACAGCGAGAAGGAGCATATAGTGCGGCACTCCTTCATCGCGCCGGGGGAGATCAAAAGTACGTAGGGGGAATACGCAATCAAACGGACGTGTTTTCATAGGGACATTATCGAAAATATTTTATGTTTTTTTTGGGGGTTGGCATCATTGATGACTATCGCCATTCACCATTGCCGGGGTTGTGGCTGCTCCTGTAGTCGCAACGCAACTTATGTCGAGGCAGATCCTCATTGGCACAGCACAAGGCTCCTATTTTTTGTTTTAGCTATTCACTTTTTTTTCCATAATAATATGTTCTCTTGTTTGTATTTTTTTATTGTACTTTTTAGGGTTCCGTACCTAAAGGTAAAAACGGGACCCTATTACTGAGACTTCGCTGTCTGTGTGTCTGTCCGTCCGTCCGTCCGTCCGTCCGTCCGTCCATCCGTCCGTCCATCCGTCCGTCCGTCCGTCCGTCCGTCTGTCCGTCTGTCACCAGGCTGTATCTCATGAACCGTAATAGCTAGAAGGTTGAAATTTTCACAGAAGATGTATTTCGGTTGCCGCTACAACAACAAATACTAAAAACGAAATAAAACAATTCTTTAAAAGGGGCTCCCATACAACAAACGTGTTTCAAAAATAACAAGGAGTTTAGTACTACAATGTGAGGTCGCTTCTGATTGGTCAGGACAAATCGAGTTGGTCATGGAATTCAAAATGGCTGCCCTATCTGTCAAATATACCAGTCTGCCTTACTTACCAAAGAGTTTCTTTTATGTTTCAGATTTTCTTTGTGCCAAGGTTTTTTTTTTTTTTTTTTTTTTGAGTGATTCGGTCGTTTGATGGGAGTAAGAATCGAAGATAAATATTTTATATTTTCCTATAAAATTGAAAAATTGGTTGTTGTAAACCATTTTAGGGTTCTGTATCCAATTGTGATAGTGGTACGGAACCCTTTTTATATTTTGTCATTAAAATGCTTTTTATTCTATTCTTGATGACCATGGACTCGTGGGTCTGTGGGCCTGTGTTGCCTGTTTTACCGGCGCGGGCGGTAACCCGCAACCTTCTGCATTGCAGTCTGGTATTAGCACGACGTGCCACAGAAACGTCGTTACTGTTTCTATTAACAAAATAAGTTTATCTTCAAATCCCTTCGTCCCAGGTTATCAACTATCCTCCGATGGAGACCAGCTAGGAGTACTGTTCAAGATATCAGGTCCTCTGCTCTCCAAAGATGATGAAAGCAAACTGAACAGCACCGAGCTGGCTGGAGCCAACAAAGCGGAACTCTGGATGGAAAGGCGGAGAGATGATGGAGAGGTATTACAGGTAATTACAGATTATTATCTACACTAATACTTATTCTTATCTTATATTCGTTACTAGCTGCGTCCCGCGGTTTCACTTGCGTAAGTCGGGAATATCGTTGAATATCGGGATCAAAAGCTCCTATAGCCTTCCTCAATAAATGGACTATCCAACATTGAAAGAAGTTTTCAAATCGGACCAGCGGTTCCTGAGATAAGCGCGTTCAAACAAACAAACAAACTCTTTAGCTTTAGCAGCCATTTTGTTTCACCCTCACCGGCACCGCTTAACATTTTTTTTGTTCTTCAGAAATCAGAACCCTGGACCATTGTAATGGAGTCCGAAAACTTAGATTTCAGCAGAGCCGAGCCACGAGTTAAGACTCTTCGACTCGATGCGTATCCTAAAACAAACCGGACTAGTTTCGTGGTGAAAATGAAGACTAACATGAATGAGACAACACCGTTTACTATGAGCTACATGTTAGATCCCTTAGATATGAACACTGGAGTGATATATGCTTGTGTGCTTCTATGTGGGTTATATTCGCTGATTATTTTTGAGGTAAGTTAACATCGGTAAATTTACCATGTATTTATTGTTATAGGGCCTCATCTATACCTACTATTCTTAGACTTAATTAAAAAAAACCGGGCAAGTGCGACACTAGCACACGAAGGGTTCCGTACCACTATCACAATTGGGTACGGAACCCTAAAATGTTTAACAACAACCAATTTTTAAATTTGATAGGAAAATGTGAAATATTCAGCTTCGAATCTTACTCCCATCATACTACCGCTTTTCTCAAAAAAAAGTTGAAATAAAAAAAAAACTTTGGCACAAAGAAAATCTGAAACATATAAGAAACTCTTTGGTAAGTGAAGGCAGACTGGTATATTTGAGTGACAAGGCAGCCATTTTGAATTCCATGGCCAACTCGATTTGACTTCGACCAATCAGAAGCGACCTCAAATTCCCTTGTAGTTTTTGAAACACGTTTGTTGTATGGGAGCCCCTCTTAAATATTTGTTTTATTTTGTTTTTAGTATTTGTTGTTGTAGCGGCTACCGAAATACATCTTCTGTGAAAATTTCAAGCTTCTAGCTATTACGGTTCATGAGATACAGCCTGGTGACAGACGGACAGACGGACAGACGGACAGACGGACAGACGGACAGACGGACAGACGGACAGACGGACAGACGGACAGACGGACAGACGGACAGACGGACAGACGGACAGACGGACAGACGGACAGACGGACAGACGGACAGACGGACAGACGGACAGACGGACAGACGGACAGACGGACAGACGGACAGACGGACAGACGGACAGACGGACAGACGGACAGACGGACAGACGGACAGACGGACAGACGGACAGACGGACAGACGGACAGACGGACAGACGGACAGACGGACAGACGGACAGACGGACAGACGGACAGACGGACAGACGGACAGACGGACAGACGGACAGACGGACAGACGGACAGACGGACGGACGGACGGACGGACGGACGGACGGACGGACGGACGGACGGACGGACGGACGGACGGACGGACGGACGGACGGACGGACGGACGGACGGACGGACGGACGGACGGACGGACGGACGGACGGACGGACGGACGGACGGACGGACGGACGGACGGACGGACGGACGGACGGACGGACGGACAGACAGCGAAGTCTCAGTAATAGGGTCCCGTTTTGACCCTTTGGGTACGGAACCCTAAAAACCGAACAAGTGCGAGTCGGACACACGCACGAAGGGCTCCGTACCACTTTCACAATTAGGAACCCCTAAAAATGAGTCTAGGTCGAAGCCGGGTCACAGCTTTGTAAATGAAATGATTGACGAAATGTTGAGGTTTTTGGCGGGATCAAACAGCAAGTATAAGCCGCGCAAGTTGATATTGCGATTGGCGGCCATCTTGG
>CAUEGO010000257.1:0-17167 GCA_958496205.1 Idaea biselata
GATGTTTTTCCTTCACCGTAAGAGCGATGTTAATAGCGCACTTAATTTTTTCTTAAAGAAAAAGACATTGGTGCGCAGTCGGCCTGGATTCGAAACCACGACCTTCGGAATGAAAGTCGCGGTATCTACCACTAGACCAACACCGCTCTCAACACAATCATGGTCCATACATTCTGGTAGGGAACTGCAACTGGTGCTGTAACGTAAGACACCAGTCCATTGGCACAGATCCACTAGCACACCGGCTGTTAGCACTATTTTCTACCTGTGCGAGCGAGAGCAAAGGCAAACAGATGACAACCGATCTGTTCACACCCTCGTACTCTTTGCAATATGTATATGCTTTAGCAGTGACGTCCACCCCAGTTTGTTTTCCTTCGTCCTAATTGAAATTATGGAAAGCTATTGTCTCCATTTGTGACTAACTGTGTAATGTCATTTTTCAAGACAATTCAAGTATTATCACAGAATCATAAATATTACAAGGTATTATTTAAGAATTGTAGAACTGAGAATTATTTTGTATATTTTGAACACTTGGAAATGGAGTTTTTGGGTATATTGAAGTCATTATGAATATGTCCTCTTTGACGATAAAAGTTCTTCTTACGTAATACCCGAACCGCCCCGTTTCATGAGTAACAGAGTTCAAAACGATAGTTTCACCAAGTTATACATACCAGGAAAAGTCCTTCTCGCGTTACAACTAGATATATTGAGAGATTCCAAATTGGGGCATGATTGAGCGATTTGTTTCAGCACATCATTCGTAATATAAATATTCCTGCTCAAATTTATCACTTTTAATTCAGTTAGGTTGGCTAGAGATTCACAAAACTCGTTGTTTTGGGGGCATTGAGCATCCATCGAGGTGTATTCACTTAAAGACAGCACTTCCAGTTTCGGTACTTTGCTTAATATTGCCGGGATGATCTTCCATAAGGAAACGGGGCATAAATCTAACTTCAACGTTGTCAAGTTAGGTAATCTATCGAACGCAGCACAGAGAACTGTTCCTTGTAAACTGTAGCAGTTGTAGAAAGAGAGAGAGTGGAGTTTGGGAGGCGGCTTGGAGCCCGTGAGGAATAGTCCGGTTACATGTGTGTTGTTAGCCACTGTTAAACTTTCGATGATCGAGTCATTCTTCACTGTGTGAATTAAACTTGAGTCTGTGAGCTGAAAATAAAACATTATGAATTAATGAGACATCATTTAAGTATGCCGTTTTGTTTTTATTTCTCTCCAGAATTAAATGTTATTAATATAACTAGCGAAATATATATCATACATACAGGGTGTCCCAGAAACGAGTGTCAAGCGAAAGTCCAGAGATAGAGGACCTTAAGGGGTACCCGAATCACCCCCATGTATGTTCCGCAATTTTTCGTAGTTTAGATGTTATGGCCTTTTTTCTCATTTTTCTACTAAAATGCGACCACTGATACCTTTTTGGTCATACTTACTGCAACAATTGAGATAGTTCGCTGATTTATTTTCAAATGTGGAGCTGAATAATAGGGTCATGTTACCTGTTACAAAAAAAGGCGTAACACTAACCAAACTGTTACAAATTAAAAAAGAATTTCATAAAGTGTGCGTTGACAAAACTCTATAAACACTTTAAAGAGCAATTAAAAGAAAAACTCGCCTATTATTTTTTTCCCAAACCAACTTCAAAAACTTCCTTACTTCATTAGCTATCAACCCTATTAATCTTATTGGTCTATCATTAGAGGATCATATCAAAAATTTTTTTAAAAATTCTTTGGTCGAAAATTCTCTCACTCATCTTACTTAAACCTGTAGGGAAACTCCCGGCCTAATCGAATAACATAAAAAACAAATTTGTTATTATTTTATTTAATACATTTATTTGTACAAATCGTAATTAAGATTTGTGAAGAAGTTTTTTTTGCGGAAGACAAAAATCATCACTAGATGGCGCTAGTGGTAAAATACATCAAGGTATCGTTGCGTTTTTATGTCAAAAAATCACGTTTGTTGTTTGAGAGCTCCCTTAAATATTTGCGGGTACAGTAATACATCCTCTGTAAAAATTTCAAGTGTCTAGCTATCACGGTTTATGAGATACAGCCCGGTGACAGATAGACGGTCAGACAGCGAAGTCTTCGTAATAGGGATGAGTGAGAGAATTTTCGACCAAATAATTTTTAAATAAAATTTTTGATATGATCCTCTAATGAAAGACCAATAAAATTAATAGGGTAGATAGCTAATGATGGAAGGAAGTTTTTGAAGTTGGTTTGGGAAAAAAATAATAGGCGAGTTTTTCTTTTAATTGTTCTTGAAAGTGTTTAAAGCGTTTTGTCAACGCTCACTTTATGAAATTCTTTTTTAATTTGTAACAGTTTGGTTAGTGTTACGCCTTTTTTTTGTAACAGGTAACAGACCCTATTATTCAGCTCCACATTTGAAAAGAAATCAGCCAACTATCTCAATTATTGCAGTAAGTATGACAAAATATGTATCAGTGGTCGCATTTTAGTAGAAAATTGAGAAAAAAGGCCATAACTTCTAAACTACGAAAAATCACGGAACATACAAGGGGGTGATTCGGGTACCCCTTAAGGTCCTCTACCTCTGGACTTTCGCTTGACACTCGTTTCTGGGACACCCTGTATAAAGGCTGGCGCAGACCGGATGCGTATACGTAACCACGCGCGTAGTTACGCACGTAACCCTGAGTTGTAATGTATGAAACTGTATGAGACAGGACACACTGCTTGCGTAATGCGTAGCCCTACGGAACGCAGCTCTCAAGTCACAAACCGGCCGCAGGACTACGCCGTACCTTACGCATAGCAGAGCGGCAACGTCGCATTGATGACGTTATATCCAATGGCGCGCCATGTTGGAAGTCACACCGAACAAATTTAAATACGCGCGTATCTTGGCTGTGCGTTGCCCTACGCGCGTAACTGCAGTCAGTTGTATTTTTGTACAAACTATCGTAACATACTTAGTGGTGTTTTGCTTTGTTAAAATGAATAACGAAAATAAAAACTGATTGAAATTGTCACTATAAAAACAATACGAGGACCATGGACCATGGTTATTGTGCACACGCAGATATATTCTAGCACAAAGGTGGTAAAATTGCTTCTTCCTCGAGAAGCAATTTTACTACTATGAATATATACGCATCCGGTCTGGGCCAGCCTTAAACCTTGCTCTAGAAACACTCTTTTTAAAAAAAACGCATCATAACATAATCCGTTGCATAGTTTTAAAGATCTAAGCATACTTGGGGACAGACAGCGGTAGTGATTATATGTGTCTTAGAACATTGCAATTTTGAGAAATCTGTGTGAGACATCTAAAAGTTACCTTATTGCAAGATATAAAAGCTAGACTCTTCAGCTGCTTGCATCCATAAATCAAGGGATTCCAATTTTTTGTGTGCATGCCTATAACCTGAAAATAAATAAAAACAATCAGTTAACAAAATAATTTTATTATGATGATGGCTACAATTCAATTTAATCATTTATTCATAATATAGGTTTGGTATACAGGTGGTGGTAAGAGCGGTGTTGGTCTAGTGGTAGATACCGCAACTTTCATTCCGAAGGTCGAGGTTTCGAATCCAGGCCGACCGCGCACCAATGTCTTTTTCTTTAAGAAAAATTTAAGTGCGCTATTAACATCGCTCTTACGGTGAAGGAAAACATCGTGAGGAAACCGACATGTCCTAGGATAAACCACGGTCCGAAGGCATGGGATATTCGCCAATGCGGGGTAGGCTCCCGTGGCGTCTTAAGCCCTCTAAGAAATCACGTACAATGGCCCAATTGTGAGGCTAAGTGCGGAAAATACTCAGTGAAACTAAACTAAGTTATTTGCCCAATTCAATTAAATCTGAAATAAAATTCATACATACAGAACGTAATACCATATTTAACTATATGTTATTAAAATAAAATTCAGAAAATGTCAACAAATAGAAATAGCTTCTTAGTTGATTTCGAACTTGGTGGCAGTTTCTGATTAGGTTATTCTCCCTTATATGCTATTGTGGCCCCATATAGGCTTGTAATAAGCACAAGATATATAACCAGGTGGTAAGTGATAGCGACGCGACACACATGGAATAGAAAGTTGTAAATAAAATCTAGTCCAAACAAAATATAATTCCTCAAACAGTGTGCAGTCTTAATCACTATAAAACAATAATAAATGTTCTATTTTTTATTTTTTAAGTGCCTGCCACTGGGCTGTCACAGAAATATTTTGAATATTAAAATATTTGGAATATTACAAAAATTATTAAATAACGGGGTATTCACCATGTTTTTAATTTGTTTTCGGACGAGCTCGATATTTCGCCAGTAATTTCAACTGGCTCGATCACGAGACAGCCATGTAAGTGTAAGTCTATGTAAGTTTAAAATCGTAAATTTAGAATATTGGTAAAGTCAGTACTCCCGGATTGAGCAAAGATGCGTCGTCGGTTCGAATCCCGTCCTGCGTCAATTGTGTTTTTCCTTTAAATTAATTCAAATAATAAATATACCCTTAGAAAATTTATTTTCAAGGAAAAAAAAACTACTTGCGTAGTCTAGTTGGTATAGACGTTGGGGTACTGACCCAAAGACGCGAGTTCAAGCCTCGCCGCAAGTGAAAATTTTTGAATGCTATTTTTCCTTGACAATAAATTTTCTAAATAAAATAGCCTTGAGCTACATACAAAAATTAATAGAAATTTAAATATACCCTTACCATGAGTTCTTCAAGATTAGGGCAGAACTTGCCGATAGTGTGCGCGGTGCGGTCGTTCAAGGTGGACCAGTGGTGGTCGATGTGCAGGCGCGTCAGCGCGCCGCCCGCGCGCTGCAGCAGGCGGCGCAGCACCGCCGTGGTCAGCGTGGCCGGCGCGCCGCCCCACCACGACGTCTTGTATATGCGGACACCTGGGCCACCACGAGAACCACGAGCTTTATTAAGAGGAATTACAACGCCAACGACCTTGAAACTGAAAATCCCTGTCGGGCTCATCGAAAATTGTTGATTATTTCATAACGGAATGTTGAAGAACTTTTTTTTGTGTATGGATTGTAGGTGACATTGTTTCCGACATTTTGGTGTAGTTTTAAGACAAAAACCTCCTATTGGTGCAAAGCCTATCCAAATTTTAGACAAAAAATGTCTGATTTGGCTAAAATGTCGATAGGCTTCAATACGTATCGACATATTTGTATGGAAACTGCACTAAAATATCGGAAACAATGTCGCCTACAATCCATACACAAAAAAAAGTTCTACGACATTCCGTCAGGAAATAATCAACAATTTTTGATGCGCCCGACATGGATTTTGAGTTTAGCAGTATAGGGCCCTTAAGTACTAGCTGCGTCCCGCGTAAGTCCCGATCCCGTGGGAATATCAGGATCACAAGTAGCCTTTGTTACTCAGGGTGAATGTAGCTTTCTAATGGTGAAAGAATTTTTGAAATTGGTCTAGTAGTTTTTGAGTTTATTCATTACAAACAAACAGACATACATACACACAAAAATACAAATCTTTTCTCTTTATAATATGAGTATAGACTACGTTAGTGATCAAAGTACGCTTAGAAGATCATTGATCGTGAATCGTGTTTCCACCCACTTCGATCGTATTTTGTTTCTACAATCAGCTTTTCACAAACAAATGTTTTAACAATTTTGGTTAAAGAGATTTGCAGACTTCACTGAGGAGAGGGGTTTATCCCAAGGGGATTTATGGATTACATGATAAGTTTTAGATGACTAGTAAAATAAGATTTTCTACAATACACCAGTTTTAGATTGACTCTGCACTAGTATGAATTGACCATGACCACACTAGTGCTTCAACAACACTTACCCTCCAAATGCTCAGCGACCATGCTCTGCCACCGTTTGTTGACTCGCTCCGATCGGATCAAATCTCTGATGGGCAAGTAGGACAGGATGTGTGTGAGGCAGTCCTGGTTCAAAATATCCAGGATATCGAAGCTATGTTCTTCAATAGTTTCTTCTTCCATCTAGAACAAAGTATAACAATAAATAGGATAACCCAGCAGTAGACTGCACCTGTTGATAGCTTCTCACCTGTCAACAGGCGCAGTCTACATATGACAAAAACACTATGCTATATTTAATTACAATAATATATTTCAGATGTAAGATTTCTTACTTGTTCAGGTTCAATATCTAACGGGACTGCTTCTTCTACGTTTTCTAGTAGAGTTTCTAGACATGCTGCACCTGAAAAAACGACTGTCATTGATTTATAATTTCTAAGGAACCACAACAAAACAAATATGTTGGTGGTAAGCAGTGATGTCAGTGGTAGCACACTCATTTAGGCTTCAATCAGGTCTTGTCTTTCTCAATGCATGCTGATAACATCTTTGATGTGTAGTGTAGGTGTGGGCAAAGTGAGCTGGTAACTACATGCCGTTTCCTACAATAACCCTACTCTACCTTCTGTGGTATTCGGTTCAGTACTGGTAGCAGGCTCCATGGTTGCAGGCTCGAGCTCGGGCTCCGAGGGCGCCCGGCGCGAGCACGGCTTCCACCGCACGCGGCCGTCCGCGTCCTGCGCGGGCTGGTGCCAGCTATCCGCAGGCGATATGCGGAGATTGCGTCCGCGGAGGGTCTTCTCGTGGCATGGCGCTTTTAGAGCCCTGGTTCATTAAACATGTGTTATTTTTCTTCATAAGCCTACTACAACTACACTATCGTATGTCGTCCCGTCGCCCAGCTTTAATTTGTACAAATAGAGAACTGTGTGGTCAGATAGCAAATACAAAATTGACACTCAACTGTTGGTGACAAGACAATCTTTGGCTGAAATCCGCAATAAAAAGAACTTGCTAATTGTAATCTACAGTTGAGTGACTCAACTGCATTAATTTTGCTTCAAAATAATAATTCTAATAAAAATGAGTGTGGATAATATATTTTGTATGTTCTGATGAGAAGTCTTGGTGATACTTCTTGCTGAGGCTTCTTGCAGTGAATTTGGAGGGGCTATAATAGTAGTAGGTATTATTTATTATAATGTGGACGAGTATAAACATGTCCAGGATTTCAATTTACACATTAAAGCACATTGAAGTTTTAGTGGGTAAACTTCCCCCAGAACAGTGGAACAGTGCATATGGCTGCATTTCGCCTCCTTATGAGGTACTTTTTTGTTTCATTGGATTTAACTTACTTATGTGCATCAGCAGGATTGCTAAAAGTCACAAAAGCATAGGTTGGCGTAGGTCCATAGCCAGCCTTGTCTCCCATTCTCAACCAGCAACTCTTGATGAAACCGTAGGGGGCAAAGACACCAAATAACTCTGTTCTTGTTGTCTGTAACAGAAAAAGATTAGGTCTTATAGAAGTTAGTACTACAAGGTTCACCCACAGGATAAAAATTAGGCCCGAGTTCTCGATTAGCAAATCAATATGGTACAACTGGTTAACAAAACTGTTCAATTTTACCAATTGCATTGAAATTTGATTAAAAAGGCTATAACTATAAGCAAGTTTATTCAGAAAACAAAAATTTATAAGTATTTTAACTGTTGTCTGGTACCTACCAAATATATCAAAAGCTAAGTTTGGGAAAAAGTTGCTTACAATGTTAAATTTTGTATAAATTAAGAAAAGTTGCTTGGAACTACATGTTCCACTGCCAAAAGGTCAGAACAGTGAGCTAGAGGAAGCCTTTGTTGCTTACAGACACCTTGAAATTCACAATATAAAATACCATGCATGTATACACCTACCTACATATCAAATAATATGAAAAAAGTATGAAGAAATAACCAGATTTTAGTATCATTAAACCCACTAGTGAGTATATTTTTGCTTAGAGAACTTATAGACTCTTACTTTTGGGGGTAAGTTGGACACATAAAGCTTTCTGATCGGGATTCCGTCTTCAGTGTGAGTGGGTACTCTTCCATACAAGTCACTAGGATTCGTGATGATAGAATCAGGGCTGGCTCCGAGATACGCATCTGGAATAGATCAACATTATTGCCCAAGATTTACTTGCATCAAACTATGTAATATTTGAGTATACTACGTACACATCTCACGGCTGATGTGATATAATCCTGGATTGTGATTATTGAAAAACACATCGTCTTCATCGTCCTCGAAAAACATGGCGAAAATATTATTGCTAAGCACCGACCAAAACTCTGCCACTAAATTTCCTTTGCAAGTTTTCCACGGTAAAATAAAGCGCACTGTGAATTTACTCAACAAAACACTAATCTGAAAATAAAATTGATAATTGCAAACGAAGTCAACATCCAACGGCCGTGTATTTTTTATTTTCTCTTTTGTTGGTATAGTGTTGCCCATACAATTATTCTTATTACCCCTAAACACATTTTTACGTTTTATTATGCGAATAGTTTCAGAAAACGAGAAGATGAAATCCTTTTGAGTATCTATATTTAATATCCATGAGCAATCTGCCAAATAAACAATTTTAAAATTTGTTTTCAAAATATCTTGGCCTTTTTGCGTAAATTTCGGGATAGTGCCTAAAGTGGTAACATCTTTTGTATATTTTTTTTAAAGAAGAAGGCATCGATCGTCAAAAACTCGGCGATAATTTCTTTTACACTTTTCTGAAGTTTTATATTTATATTTGCCTCTATAAGTACGGTTTTTATTATTCTTCTTTTCTTTCTGTTTCCAAGGAAGTAAATTACTAGTTCTTCTTCTTCGTAGTATGGTATAGCGCGAATTAAAAGCAGTAAAGCAGAACTGAAAGCCTGACCTTGACACTATCAAGCAAGAGTATCAAGTACGTGCAGCGTGCTCATCAATTTTGCCTTCCACTGCAAGGAATTAAAAAAAAATAGACGTCAAAACAATTTCAATTTTATTGTACCAAAATATTTCGATTTTAATTTTAAAATAAAAAATATGAACTAATTCGCACTCGAATTATTACCAAAAATTTAAACAAAATTACGAAACAATGGCTGATCTTAGAAAAAGACACAAAAGTAAAGATAACGAACCCACAACTTCTAAAAGTGACGAGACTGTGACTGTAAACGCTCGGTAAATAAAACGTAGAACATTTAATAAAATATTGCCATAACTACGAGTTTTCCAATTTCTACTGAACCATAAATTCCTATTAACTTAACCGAATGGTTGAAAACTAGCTATAAACATCGTCTTGAGGTCTATACTTTGTCATTACTGCAGCTCATATTGACCGATTTTTTCAGTGCTCCGGGAAGAAAATCATCAGTAACGTCTCTCAGGATTCTTTCCCGTGTTTCAGTCATCGTGTCCCTGCTTCTAATCGTGTACTTTTCCACAAAAAACAACAATATCAAGCCTTTTGCTAGACAAACAGAGGTTATTCCTGGCAAAGGGCTTGTGGTGGAGTGTTCCCAGGAGTACTTCAACGAAGTCAGAAAATACGAGGGGTGCTACCCCTTAGAGTGCAAGAGATTTGTCACAGACAAAGTTGTGACACCTACTGAAGTGGAAGAGTTGCTGGCAATTGCTAAAAATGGGCTTAGTTTGGGTGGTTCTGATGGTGGAGCCTCCATTTTAGACCTTCACAGTGGAGCTCTGTCTCTAGGACAGAATTTCGTCAACATCTACAAGATTGATAAGACCAAAGAAGTATTTACGGAAAGTGATTTTGTTACTTATAGGGTAAGTTGGTTGTCTAGTTCTCTGTTACATTTAAATTCCAAAAATAAAAGAATAAACCCATATGAATAACATCAAATCAGTCAAATTCTAACGGCAAAAATCAAATCAATTTTTGCAAAAAGTATAACAAATACAAAATACTAAGTAACTAATTCTTTAACATTATAGGCATTTAAAACAGTGAAATATGGTTAAATATCTTTTACTGTTGTTTTTAATTTATCATACACTAGCAGAGTCCCGCGGTTTCACCTGCGTAAGTCCCTATCCCATGGGAATATCGGGATCAAAAGTAGCCTATGTTACTCAGGGTGAATGTAGCTTTCTAATGGTGAAGAATTTTTGAAATCGGCACTGTAGATTTTGAGTTTATTTATAACAAACATACAGACACACATACACACAAAAATACAAATCTTTCCTCTTTATAATATTAGTATAGAAGTATAGATTACAAAATTGATAAAAAGAATGGTTATCTGTAATTGTTTTTATTAATGTTTTATCTATTTTTCAGGTGGTGAAAGATAAAATTAAATTTGCAGTAGCTCACCATTTTAGTTTGAACCCTCAAAAAATATTTTTGACTCATCCCACATTCTTCTCCCGAATAACATCTAAAAAAGCGGTTACTGTACATGATGAATATTGGCACCCCCATGTTGATAAAGTAAGTTATTTTTAATCTATATATATAAAAGAAAGTCATGTTAGTTACTCCACTTATAACTCAAGAACGGCTGAACCGATTTAGCTGAAAATTGGCAGGGAGGTAGTTTAGAGCCAGGAGAAGGACATAGGATACTTTTTTATCCCGTTCGATTAAAAAAAAATGCTTATTTATTGCCTTTAAGGCGGAACAGCAAGGCCGGCTTTCGCCGGCTCAGCTAGTGTATTTTAGATTGTTGTAATTGTCAAGCTAGAATTTTCTTGTTTTATTCAGAACTTTGCCCTGCAGTTTGCCATCAATTCCTTAGGCATATAGGTCCTACAAAAGACCTACTTTTTAGGCTATATGCCTAAAAAGTAGGTCATGTGCTCATCCAGATTTCCAGTTACTTACAAACCAAGTTTCATCATTATCAATCTAGTCAATCTTAAGCTACAAATAGGGTATCGAACTTAACTTTGTTTTATTTGTGTTATATTTTGAACTTTATGAGGTGCTTTGGAATAAGCATACCTACTCTGTGTCCTTTTTAGAAATTGAAGAATTCCTTATAAAAAATCTTTGCCCTTGGTAAATTTTCCACAGCCACATCACATCCCTAGCTAATTGTTCTACCTAACAAAATTCATGATAATAAACTGAAATCAAACATTTTTTTCTTTTTTATCTATGATTGAGCTTGAGGCTCTTGAGTCTTCTTCAAAAATTACATTAAGCTTCTACATAACTTGATGAAAATGCTTATTATAATTTTTTTCAGGAAACTTATAAATCATTCCATTACACAACACTACTATATTTGAGCGATTATGGCGTTGATTTCGAAGGAGGCAGATTTATTTTCGTTGATGATAAATTCAACAAAACAGTGGAGCCTAGAAAGGCAAGAGTCAGTATGTTCACTAGTGGTAAAGAAAACCTGCATTATGTGGAGAAAGTGAAGTCAGGGACGAGATATGCTATGACTATATCTTTTACATGTGATAACACCTATGCTATTGATGATCCTAGTCTGAGTAAATATGATTAAACATTCCATGATACTACTTCTAATGTTGTAGTTTTATTCTATTTTTCATAAAATATATTGATACATATGGGTAGGCATAGAGGGTACGTGTACTATTTTATTTATGACATGTATTCTGTGGAATAGGTTAGGTTTATTATTTATCTTTCGTCCTTTTGAACTGAAAACAAATTATCATTAATTTAATTTTTATTTAGGAAGTACCCAAATAAAAATTAAATTTGGCGCTCACGCAGATACGGATGTTGTATTTTCATATCCGCTGACATTTGGTGTTATTATTATGGTACCATTGGTTTTCTGACCGATGAAAAATCATCATGCCAGTATTAGTCTAGTAATGCTTAGTGGATGGATAGTGTGAACGCGAATTTATTTTTAACCTGTGACAATTACGTACAAAAAAAAAAGAAAACATAAAAAAAAGTCAGAAAGCAAAACAAAACACGGTGCGATACGCAGTAATTATTTTTGTGCATTTACTAGAAAAATACTAAAAAAATAGATATGTTGACGAAAATGTTTTAATTATTTGATTTTTTACTACGACTTTTATAATTTTGGTTTCATTTGCTTGAGAAATTCGCCGTATAAAAATATTTTCTTTGTAAGGAAATTTTGACGTATAATTTGTATATTTTTGGTGATTGTAGTTTTGAGCTTCATAGACGTTGATAATATTTTGTACTCAGCTGCTGAGCTAAGTATGGACGGTTCTACTGCAGAACATAGCGATTCTGATTCTGGAGAAAGCTGGACCTTGCTGGAGAATACATCAGCATATGGTGACGACGCCCCCGATTTTCCTGAGAATAGCCCTCCTTTCGAAAGGTACGTATAAATTTGAAAAATTATCTACCGTGAACCTTCAAACATGTGGCGATATCGATTGAGACAATGTCATACGTAACGTGGTATTTATTTTTACGCAAATGCGCAATTTTGTTAACCTTGACCTGCCACACAAGCTACCCTACACTCCCCAACCCACCTATAAAAATTAATGTAATATGACTAGACTATTGCTTTGTTTGTAAATTACCCTAATTACAACATTGTATATTATTTTGGGCTAGCTAGTTTAAAGAACCATTAAGTTACATAATTTGGTAATTGTAAAAATACTGGCGATTTTCCATACGCATTTACCAATTCTGTAGGAACATCGTTAGCCAGTAAGTAGGTATAGATCCATGCCACTTACTACCTACTCCATCCAAAGGTTTCCTAGAAGAAATCACTCTCCGCAATATGGCTGCACATTTGTGCAACTTAATTTTTAGCTTTTTTAGTATTCGCTTTTTGTATTTGTCTTAATTGTGTGATCTATCTAACTACTTACCTACATACCAAGTTTTATTGCAATTGGTCCAACCATTCCTGTCTTACATACAACTGTTGTACATCCCGTGGTTTCGCCAGCATTAGTCCTGAACCCGTGGGATAAAAAGTGCTGTGTTATTTCAGCTATTTACATAATGAGTTTCATCGCAAACCGTTCAGTAGTTTTTGTGCAAAAGAAACCAAACATACTTACACACAAGCTAACATTTTATAACATTAGTAGGTTTAATTTCATGTCAAGTATAGATTTTTTTACTGAAAATAGAAAAGTAGGCAATACATTCTTGTAGGTCATTAATATTTATCTTATCTTTTGTGTAATGTTATTACAATGGCATAATAATTTCAAGGAAAGTTTGGTTTTAAAATGTAAACAAATCTAATTGTGTCAAACTGATAACAGATTTAAAACAAAGATTAAATAAACTTACTATATTTTTTATTTCAGAGAACATATAGAAATAGTCCACGATGAGGATACTGATGGCATCTCTATCATCACTGATAGTGACCCTGAATCATCTCCGTGTGACCTG
Organism: Idaea biselata; assembly: GCA_958496205.1. NCBI lineage: Eukaryota > Metazoa > Arthropoda > Insecta > Lepidoptera > Geometridae > Idaea > Idaea biselata. The sequence goes on from CAUEGO010000257.1 coordinate 13,258, forward strand.
AGCTGCGATAAATGCACTTCTGAAGAGAACCGTCCTACGGAACATCAAGATAATTCATACATACTGTCCGAAACATTGACACCCAATATCAATGATGAACCTTTGGATAACCAAGATGATTTCCTTGGCGAGAATAACAGCAAACACAAGACATACGTCCACAGAAGAAACAAGAGGCTTAGCACTATGCTTAACATTATAATGTTGGGTAGTATCATCACTGCTGCCGGAGTAGCCATTGGACACATGTGGGGAGCTCGCAATGAGTGCACCGTGCACACTACACCATCGGTCAACAAAATACTATCCAACTTATACAAGTTGCAAGAGGAAAACGCCTTTTTGCGGAATAAACTAAAGGAGATCACTCTGGCTGGCAACATTCAACACCAAAGAAAAGTTACCTCTGACAAGGTGCCATCTAAACAACAAAGGTGCAAAAAGATGTTTGAAGAACCATTGCATAATAAAATGAATAAAGGATTCAAATGCGTCGATAAACCTGAAGAGTTGCCAGAACATGAAATAGAATTTTTGGATGATATTACGAAATTAAAAACTATTTACCATCAGAACAAAAGTTGGTTGGATGTTGCGATTGCTAACAAGATAAAGTACGATAAAAAACCTGTGAAAGATTTGAATAACAATTTGAATATAAAAAACACAGAACCGAAATCTAAAGACAAGTCTCATAGAGACAAAAATCTCAATTTACAAGTAGGACCTACATTTTATGATGAAAACTTGACTGTTTTGAAGGAGAAAGACATGGGTATGGCTGAAGAAGTCTCTAATATAGCACCTAATGAAAAGAAAGTTAGTTATGCCGATTCTTTGAAGTCAGATCAACCTATACGAAAGAAAAGACAAGTTGAGATAGTTGACATGCCAATTAAAGGCCTTAAAGACCATCATATCCATAAAAAGAAGAGGAAAAATGATGACATTATACAGAGTCTTAATTCACTTAGTGAAGAAGACTTCAAAAAAGACGACAGATACTCTGGACCAAAAGTAAAGCAGGAACGTAAAAAATATGATCGCCAAAAGCTACACAAAAAGCAGAAAAGAAAAAATAAATATGAACAATGGGAAATGAAAGGAGGCTATCTGAAAGATTACGACGAATTCTCTACAACATCTTTGGGTGTTGATGCTCTTAAGAATCCGGACAAAAAGTATTTAAACCCTGACTTTGAGAACTACATGAATAAATTGACAGAAACCAATCATAAAGACCAGGTCACCAAACATAATAAAGACGATAAAACAAAACTTGAAAAGGGTGGCTACAAAAACGATAAAATAAGAAAGAAGAAGAATAAAGACAATGAATGGTTTGACAAGAGGGCTACTTTGAGAGCTGAAGCAAGGAAGAAACTCGAACACGAGTTATTTGGAGAAACCTCACTGAACCCAGCCTCGTGGTATTTCCGTCGAATGCAAAAACGAGAGCAATGCCGCGCACAGAAAGACAACAGCACGTTCAAAAAATTTTCAAAACAAAAATTGAATTTTAAAATGAAGCGCTAATGCATTTGGAGTAATTGCTCATGCATTTATAGAATTGTAAGTATTTAAGAGTCCACTAGAAGTTGATATTTCGATACAACCTTCAGAGGGCTCTTAAAGAATTGTTGGAATCAGAATTTTAGAGATTAAATCTTGTTGCACTGTTTTTTCTGTAGGATCTCAAGTTACCATAGATGTTGAGCTGATGGTGGTTATTCTCGCTTACTATAAGGAATTTAATATTATTGTCAAAATCTACTTAAGAAGTCGTTTACGACATGTTTGATACAACATTGATCTAAAAGATTCAATCATTAGGTATTAGTATTAGCAACACAAGGCCATCTTATTTCCACCATGTTGCTTAGAGCCACCACTTTAATACTCGGCTGTATGTATAGACTTCACTTTATCATTAATTAACTCTATTTCTAGATTTTATAGTCTATAGATGCTATCCTTTAGTACCTAAATTGTTTATGCACTTTTGCATAAGTACTTATATTTAACAACTGACGCCTATTTTTGTGATATAATCTTATTTTAAATCTTGCCCTAGACATTATTGCATCCCGTGATTATTTTCTTGTAATAATAATTCTTTTTAAACTAACAAGTAGTGATTAAATCGATGGATTACAGTTTAAACATTGTTTTATTTTAAAACTAGCTGGATCAAAAAAGCTGTAGCCTATATAACTAAGGGTCAATGTAGCTATCCAATGGTGAAAGAATTTTTGAAATCGGTCCAGTAGTTTTTGAGTTTATTCATAACAAACATACAGACACATACACACAAAAATACAAATCTTTCCTCTTTATAATATTAGTATAGATAACCATACAGAAATACTTTAAAAGGACAAATGCGTCATCAAAAATTCTTCTGTGACAGGATTCGAACCTGTGCCTTTGCTTCCCGGGAGAATTTCTCCTTGTAAAATATTTCTAGTAGAATATCTTGAGCAATAAACAGGAAATATTCTTCTTATACTACTACAGAGGTAGAGACAGAGAGCTACATTTATTCATAATGACGAGATTTTTTCCTCCTAACTGTTACCATTTTCTTATAGTTATTATTTTTAGACCTCTGTGGCTTCTAGCAATCAACGTTTATCTAATAAAGGCGGAGTTTCACAAGCATGTAAAATAGAAGTAGCTATTGCAAGTGAGCCAGTTAGGCATGTTTGTATTCCGCCTTAAGTAATTTTTTGAGGGCCAATCAGACTAATATTTACTTTAAAAATATCCTACTAATATTATAAATGTGAAAGTTTGTGAGGAGGACGGATGTTTGTTACTCTTTCACGCAAAAACTACTGAACCGATTGCGATGAAACTTTTATAAAAACTAATAAAATTAAATATACTTACTTATAATAAAAAAAATATTTTTAATAAGTAGTTATATTTTATTATATTTTTAATATCAATTAAAAATGCAAAAATGAGTCTAGGAGCCTATATGTATTAATTATTACTCTATGAGTCGAAATAAGGTACCCAAAAGGCTGGCTGCATTGCCTCTTTAGATAACAATACTTCATTCTACAAAGTAGCAGCCATCCCTTTGGTCACCAGAAGATTTCAAAAGTTTTTTTACATTTTCCAATAACTGTAAAGCATTCTACGGGGAAGAGAGTTCAAAAATCAATGTAGGTATAAAATAAATTGAAGGATTCCACTTTCAATCCAGATCGATCTCAGATTATCAAATCTTGATTATGTAAGACTTACATAATCTAGATGTGATAATCTGAGATCTACATTGAATTGGTGGTAAAGATTCAAGACCAAACAACTTTTACTCTGAAACTGATTTCATTATTTATTTAAATAAGGACATTACATATCTAACATAGGCAATTAAAATATAAGATTTATTCATATCCATTCTCCGATGGCTCCACTAAACACGAGGTTGATAGCTGCGTTCACATCACCTGGAAATTAAAACGGCATGTAACGTACCATCAAGTTGCCTCCATTAATCATTTTTGTTTTGTTCTTCATAACGGGACTTTTTTATGTGCCATTAAAAAAAAATCGGTCAAGTGTGAGTCGGACCCGCGTACAAAGGGTTTCTTACCATTGCATTGGCACAAAAAAAATCACGTTTATTGTATGGGAGCCCCATTTAAACATTTCATTCAATATGTTTTAAGCATTTGATATTATAGCTGCAATAGAAATTCATGACATCATCTGTGAAAATTTCAACAGTCTAGGTATCACGGTTCATGAGATACTGGAGCCTGGTGACAAACAGCCAGACAGTGGAGAGTCCCGTTTTTACTCTATGTAAGCTAAGGAACCCTAAAAATTACAAGAGTCATTATAACATTTACCTCCCGGATTACTTATAAACGGCGCGGCGGCGAGCGATTAACAG
>CAUEGO010000258.1:0-12115 GCA_958496205.1 Idaea biselata
TGGTTCGACTACAACTCCATACACACCATCGAGAAGCGCGCGCTGCCCGAGTTCTTCAACGGGAAGAACCGCTCCAAGACCCCAGAGATATACTTGGCATATAGGTATGTAGTTGGAAGACGACGTGACGGTCGTACTCCGCGTTGGTTCGACTACAACTCCATACACACCATCGAGAAGCGCGCGCTGCCCGAGTTCTTCAACGGAAGAACCGCTCCAAGACCCCGGAGATATACTTGGCATATAGGTATGTAGTTGGAAGACGACGTGACGTCGTACTCCGCGTGGTTCGACTACAACTCCATACACACCATCGAGAAGCGCGCGCTGCCCGAGTTCTTCAACGGGAAGAACCGCTCCAAGACCCCAGAGATATACTTGGCATATAGGTATGTAGTTGGAAGACGACGTGACGTCGTACTCCGCGTGGTTCGACTACAACTCCATACACACCATCGAGAAGCGCGCGCTGCCCGAGTTCTTCAACGGGAAGAACCGCTCCAAGACCCCGGAGATATACTTGGCATATAGGTATGTAGTTGGAAGACGACGTGACGTCGTACTCCGCGTGGTTCGACTACAACTCCATACACACCATCGAGAAGCGCGCGCTGCCCGAGTTCTTCAACGGGAAGAACCGCTTCAAGACCCCGGAGATATACTTGGCATATAGGTATGTAGTTGGAAGACGACGTGACGGTCCAGACGCACCATCTTGAGGTGTTTCAATGCTCAATGTTTTGAGACCTTTACAGGTTTCTTCTTCAGGATTGACTGAATTGCATCGCTACATTGTCAATCCTGAAGAAGGTACCTGTTACCTACTCGACCTAAGTTGACCTGTATGTTTGTTTGTCTATAGGAACTTCATGATCGATACATACCGCCTCAACCCCACGGAATACCTGACCAGCACGGCGTCACGGCGGAACCTCGCCGGCGACGTGTGCGCCATCATGCGGGTACACGGCTTCCTGGAGCAGTGGGGACTTGTCAACTACCAGGTACGCGGTGTATACATGTATAGAGTTAGTGGTAGGGCTTGCAATCCGGATAACGGATATCCATATTATCCGGATATCCGTCGAAATTAATATCCGGATTTAGTTGACTTTTTTATCCGGATAATTCGGATTTTTCGGATAATTACTTTGCACGTACAAACAAATACAAACTGGTAGTTCTGCGCACAGCAGACCTCGTGAGCACTTTATTAGGAGTACCTACATAGGTTTTACATAGACACCTTAAAAAACAAGTGATAGAAGATGAAAATATGAAGAGTTTGTGATGAAAAAGTAGTACCAAGAGCGACTTCTTTGTAGTACCATGTTGTTCTTGTGGATAAAGGGTTTATTCTAGACTTTAGAGGTAGAAGTTGATAAGTGAGCAATCTATTGTATTTGGATGAGCTATCCTGTTCATCATTCCGAAGATCCTAATTAGATCTTCATCATATTTTTCTGGAACTAATTTGAAGGTATAAATAAAATACCTTATAAATTAAAAGAATCTTTGAAAACGGATCTCATAGAGTGGAGATATCAAGGAGCCCCCTTTGTGGGAGAAATACTCGACCAATTTAAAATCCCCCGCCACAAAAAAATTGTAAAGGCTCATAGAATCTGTATATCAAGTTTCATCAATGTCAATTAAAAAATTCTTCCTGTAGAGGAGAAGTAACAAATTAACCAACTGTAAACTTGTAACAGAAAACAAATATTGCCAGACTTGAAGCAGAGACGCTTCGCTCGCTGGTTTAATCACAGACAATGCAAGAATTATCCATAGGTGACAATTATTGCAATTCATTAGTTATTTTAGTTTTTAGTTATTTTATCGGTGTCGTGTATCCATTTCTTTCGAAAATCCACTTTAATATATCCATTATTTTTCTTCTTCTGGTGCCAATCCACCTTTGGAGGTTGGCCATCAGCTCAGCGAACTTGTTCCGGTTTGTGCCAAGCGAAAAAGTTGTTTCACGCTGGAAATGTTTGGCCACTCTCGGATGTTTCTCAACCACGACTTCTATCTTCGTCTAACGGGTCTCTTGCCTGCGACTTTGCCCATCATTATTATTTGGCGAAGCTCGTATTTCTCGTGTCGCAAAACTTGATCCAAGTATGCCACTCGCGTCTCTTGCCGACACGTTGGAGACTTTCTGTGTCCAGCTAATACGTAGCATTCTACGGTAGCACCACATCTCGAAAGCTTGGAGGAACCCTTGTGTATTGACTTTCGCAGTCCAGGCTTCACTACCGTAGATTACTACTGGCCACACATAACACTGGCGTATTCTAACTCTGAGCTTGAGGTCTGAGGTGGCTTGGGCAATTCCAATCCGAGTACGAATTTTTTGTTCGCTATCCCATTTTTTATTAACCCATGCAAAAGTATAAATACCTCTAATTTAACCATTGGAACCCGCACTATATCTGAACCTGCGACAGTGATTCTGGGATTGAAGTAGTTCCTTGCTACTACCAGAAATTTAGTCTTAGACACGTTCATACTCAACCCTGCTTTAACCTGCACTCCTTAACTCTGTCTAATAATATCTGCAGGTCCAGCTCTGATGAGGCTACAAGTGCAGTGTCATCGGCATATCTTAAATTGTTAACGATTCTTCTGTTTACTTTAACATCGGTCTCATATTCTTCTAGCGCTTTAGATATTATTGAACAACAGGGGAGATAAGATGCAGCCCTGTCTGACTCCACGTCGTATTTTCAATAGTTCTGTTTATAAGTCCTTGACTCGGACCGCAGCCCTTTGGTTCCAATACAAGGTCTTAATGAATCTTAGTCTGTCTTTGACATCCAAACCAACGTAGATCAAGCGCTGCAACAGGATATCATGTTTGACGCGATCAAACGCTTTCTCGTAATTTTTACGTTATAATACCTGACCGGAACAGACAAAATTCAACTAAGAGTCCTGGATTAAGAACCCAGTTGAAAAATAGCAGTGTTCTTAGTGGTACAAAGACAACATCTTATTGACTTTCCGACTAAAAACGGTTGAACCGATAGAAGTACCCAAAACATTTGTCAAATAGATACAGAATTTCTTACAACCTGGTAACTGGCTAGTAAAAAATAGATCTGGCTCAAGAATAGGTCAACGTGAATGTAAATTAATGAATAGTGTAAATTGTCACCGATGGTATCACAGATTTAGAAGTTTCGAATTACTTTTTTCTGCTATTGCTTGTGCTCCAAGATTCTTTAGCATGATTAATTTTTTCACCCAAAAAGCTATAACACACATTATGTAAGGATCATTGTATCGACTTCCTTTTGGCGATCCTAAGCAGGAGCATATGCTCATATTCAATAAATCCTGCAAAAATTTGCTGCACTTCAGATATTCTTAAAGAATAACAATAATATTTTTAACATTTATGTAATATTGAGGGTGCCTACAAGAATCATACTGAGTTCTCGAGAGAAACTTCAGCAGCTTCGATACAGCAGCTACCGCAGAGGAAAACACTTATTTTTCGAGAGTTTCAGCAAATGCTTCAACAGCTTAATACGAAATAAAAATCAAAATTGCCGACCGAGATCTCTCAACTATCGATGTAATGCGTATATAAACCTTGTAAATTCACACGATTAGTTAACATAGTTACATTTTCTCGGCTCTTAATCGCGTATTATTATTTATTTTCTTACCTCGACGTTTCAACCATGTTACAATGGTCTTGGTCGCGAGGGTCGCGTGGTTGAAACGTCAAGGTAAGAAAATAAATAATAATATGCGTATATATCTATTAAAAACCTTTGTTTTTATTAATTAAAACTTTGTAGTAAGGTTTTTTTCTTAATTTTATTAAATTTCAAAAATTATCCGGATATCCGGATAATGAAATTTTTAATATCCGGATTATCCGGATAGCCAAAGTTAACGGATAATGCAAGCCCTAGTTAGTGGACAAGCACGGCGTCACGGCGGAACCTCGCCGGCGACGTGTGGAGCACTAGTTACGTTAATATTGGTTGTGTGTTCCAGTTGGAGCCGGAGTCTCGGCCGACGGCGATGGGTCCGCCGCCCACGTCCCACTTCCACGTGCTGTCGGACACGCCGTCCGGCCTGCAGGCGTTAGCTGCGCGCGCGCCGCAGCCCGCGCAGCCGCGCCCAGGTACAGTAGCCTGTGGACCACCATTCATACCATGGACAAATAACTGCTCTTTCATAGAACTGGACTGGTCGTCTCCAGAAAGGTGATGGTGATCCATTTCAAACTCGTCTCTTACGGATGAGCTTTACCAGTTCCAACTATAAAAAGGTTGGATCAAAATCCGTTGTTGTTAAGCTGGGTATCCACTTGCGCGGCCTCGTGACGAGTTGCCTCATCCTGAGCGTGCCGCGGGCTGCGGAAAGTACATGCGTCTCCACTTGAGCTCACATAATATCGTATCGACAATAAGCCTCAACCCGAGCCACGATACCGAGCACACGTGCAAGCGTCTCCACTCAACGCACGGCTCACAGCTCGGCTCGGCGCACGGCTCACACTGAGGCGTCTTTGAGCATGGCCATTTACCGTCACGATTTGGCTCGCTGCTCGGCCACCTCGTTTGGTTCAAGTCGCGGCAAGGCTCGAATCGCGGCACGGTCTCCACTAGATCTGCCTCATTTCGAGACAGCCGCTCGGCCCGAGGCTGCCTCAAATGGTTACCCAGCTTTAGAATACCCACCATCTAGTTAATCTAAGCGCTTAATAATACATGACCTGTAACATTGCAGGAGAGAATGTGCCGAAGGTGGAGCCGGGTCTGCCGAACGGCGCGGACCCCGGCGCGCCGCCGCCCGCGCAGCCCGACGTCAAGCAGGAGCCCAGCCTCGACCTCGGGAACAATCCCGGACTCAAGCTTGATCAGGTTCGTTGCATATACCATTATCTATCGTAATGTCATCATCATCCGAGGGTTGTTTCCGGTTGCATCCCGCTCGAGAGCCCGGGGTCCGCTTTCCTACTTTTACGTCTCCACTTTTCACGATCTTCGGCATCCCGTGTAGTGAGGCCATTTGCACGCATATCCGATCTTACGACGTCAAGCCAGCACTTCTTGGGTCTTCCCAATCTGCCGCGGCCGGGCGGAGGCGAAATAGCAAGACATTTGTTTCCCACGTAACTAGCCGGTTTTCGTTGAACGTGACCGTACCACCGTAAGCGGCATTCTTGCAATTTGTCTGCAATGTCTCGGACATGAAGGCTGCCTCTGATGGGGGAATTTCTGACGCGATCTTTCCGCGCCACTCCACACATCCAGCGCAGCATCTTCATCTCCGTGACATGCAGCTCCTGCTTATGTCGCTCAAGCACTGGCCACGCCTCACTACCATACAGAAAGTCAGCTCTAATGATCCATTTATGGACCTGTCCCTTCAGTTTAACCGGCATTTTAGGGTCACAGATGACACGAGTTACCTCTCGCCACTTTGCCCAAGCTGCCGAAATGCGAGACTTAACGTCGCAGTCAATGTCGCCGGACGCATGAAGCACAGATCCCAAGTACTTAAACTGGTCTGTCCGCTCAACCATGTGACCGTCTACGCAGACAGGTGTGGGATCTGTGGTAGTGCTAGCCAAGTATTCGGTCCAGGAACAGTAACGGTCCTTAGGGCGAAAACAGGGTCCATGGTACCATGACCGGGGCGGAAACCATACTGGCCCTCCGAGACAGTGCACTCCTGCCGGATCCGAGAGTCAACTATACGCTCGTAGAGCTTCATGGTGTGGGACATGACCTTTATACCACGATAACTTCCACACTCCTGCACAGATCTCTTGCCCTTGAACACTGGAGTGATAACACTCAGTCTCCATTGGGCGGCGATTCTGCCGGTCTCGAGTATGCAGTTAAAAAGGTTGGTTAAGATGCCCACACCACGAGAACCCATAGCCTTCCATACTTCGATGGGGACTCCATCGGCACCGACAGCTTTCCGATTCTTCATGCAGCAAAGAACCTTGCGCACCTCCTCAGGCGTTATCAGTGGCACAAGTCCTAGATTCGGAGGGAGTTCCGGTGGCTGCACCTCGTGGAAATAAGAGCGCCACCTCTCCTTCACCGCGAGGTCCTCGCATAGCAGGTTACCATTAGGATCTTTTACACAGCGGCACTTGGATATATCCTGTGCCGCTTTGATCCTATTACGTGCCAACTTATAAATAAGCTTCTGCCCCTCAGACGTTTCCAACTTATTGTACAATGGCTGTAAGTGGTCCCGTCTGGCTCTGGCTACTGCTTTCTTTGTGGCACGTTTGGCAGACCTGTACGTGTCGCGGTCTTCAGGAGAGTTGGACGCTTGCCACTTTTTAAAGAGGGTTTTCTTCACCCTAGTCTCCCTCTGGACTGTGTCGTTCCACCACCAAGTTTCCTTGTCACACTTGCGTCCTCCCTTAGACATACCGAGGACCGACCGCGCCGAATCAGCTATAGACACCTGAATCCTGTCCCAGTGTTCCTGTATCGATTCGCCTTCAGCATTAGCACATTTGTCGCTGATTGCTGAGGCGAGCATCTGGGACTTGACTTCATCAAGCATCCACCATCTGATTCGGCGCTGACACGGTTCCGGTCGTTTGTCTTTGGTCTTTACACAGAGATCCATGACAAGAATACGGTTGGGCAGTGAGACTCTCCAAGAGGCCAACTGCAAAGTCATACACTTTGCAGTTGGCCACGTTGCCGATATGGTGTCGCCTAGTGATTAGAAAATCGATTTGGGTAGCGCGCCCCCCGCTCCTGTAGGTGATTAAGTGGTCGGGCTTCTTTTTGAAATATGTGTTCACGAGTGCCAGGTCGGCAGTGGCACACGTACGCAGGATTTCTTCCCCTTCCGCATTCCGACTGCCGTAGCCTCCATGAACACGTTCAAATTCCACCCCCATCTCACCCACATGACCGTTCAGATCACCACCCATAACGATTCCCTGTGATAACGGGATTTCCCCAAGGACCTCGCCAAGTTTATCCCAAAACGACCTCTTATCAGCGTCGCTACTACCGACCTGTGGCGCGTAAGCACTTACTAAGTGGGTGGGAACCCCCTCAATAAGCACCTTCACGCACATAATTTGGTCGCTAAAGCGATTCACCTCCAAGATATCGTCCTGCAACCCCTCAGCGAGCACCACAGCCACCCCGTTCTCTCCACCAGGTGCACGAGTGTAGATGAGCTTGTAGCCATTCCCAATGAGCCAGGATCTGCTGCCTTTCCATCGAGTCTCCTGCAGGAACGCCACGGCCACCTTCCACCTGGAAAGTACGTCGGCTAGCTCCCTCGCTCGTCAGGTTAGCGTGTCAATGTTCCACGTTGCGAAACGGAGTTTCACCTTGTGTTTCGGGGCTAACGTCTTTGGCCGTGCCCGCCCGTGACACGGTAGCCCTAGTCCACTTACCACAGGAGTCGGGCGAAACTCCTGCGCGCCGTTGTGCGGCGGAGCCCTATCCCTGTGGCCAGAAACTCTTTCTCGACTTTCCATATATAGATTTGGCAAAATTTTGACTTTTACGGAAGCGACTGCCGTCTGACCTCCCAACCCCAAAGGGAAAGTCTGCGCCAGAGCCTTATCCGTTTTTCAGCAGGTGCACCGGCTAGCAGGTGAGGTTGGCTTGGGCCCAACGATGTTAGTGGGCCCCATACACATTCAGACGCTAAAGTCAAATGATACATATTATTATTATTTACTTATGCTCTCTTTCTCCCCGATCTTCATTCGCTCAAAATGGTCGAGCTAGCGAAAAATCTGAGCTTCGATCTCGTTGCTATTTGGCTGCGACACCAGCTCATCAATAACAATAAGAAAATGATAATGTTTGTCTGTGGTTCCAGTACCGCATGGGCACGCGCGGGCGCGAGTGGACCGAGCAGGAGACGCTGCTGCTGCTGGAGGGGTTAGAGCTGCACCGCGACGACTGGAACCGCGTGGCGGCGCATGTGGCCACGCGCACGCACGACGAGTGCATCCTGCAGTTCCTGCGGCTGCCCATCGAGGACCCCTACCTCACCGACCCCGCCACTGACGGTAGTGACAACGCGAGAGCGACATACGCTTATCTCGCTCTTAGTCAGGCTCAGTCCACCCAACGAACCCAGCGTTTGGCGACACGTTCTGTCTATAACTGATCCTGGACGGTTGCTCCTCGGAGTGGCCTGACAGTACAGCGGACCCCTATCTTCATACCCAAAGTGCGGGAACGTTATAACATATATAAATAGGTTTGGTCGTCCGGGGTCCCTTGCTCACGCTCTGCTCTCCTTATAGAGAACCGAAAACACTAGCGTTTGGAGACACGATCTGTCTATCTGATCCCGGACGGTTGCTCCTGGGAGTGGCCTGACGGTACAGCGGACCCTTTCATTTAAGCCTAAGAGTTGAATACAGTTGGGGACGCTATAACATATCAGCAGATCAGTCAGTGGTTGTGCTTAGGCACAGGCAGTATAAGGATAAGAATAGGAATCATTTATTGTTCCAACACAGTAGGTGGGACATTGGCCTTATATATGTGCGATATTAGTGCACAGTCTACTCGTTTCGAGTATACAATCATGTATACTTAAGGTCCCCACGTGCGTGAGCGAGAGCGTCTGATTTTTCATTCACTCCCGCTCATAAGACATGTTGTAAGAAGCCTGAACGCTCCGTGCAAGATTGCCATTTCCTTCATTTTCTCCATACAACCCAACAACTTGATACTTAATCTCATAATTTCGCTCTTGCCACGCACAGGTGTTACCCCCGTGAGCGAGAGCGCCTTAATCTACATTTAGAAGTGACTCATAAGGCATGTAACAAGCCTAGAGTGGTATTTTTGAACAGTTGAAAAACTCCTCCGTATGCGAAAGGCTAATGAATGGGTGCGCGGTCTCGCTCAGATACATAGACAACGAGAGAGAGCAACCACGCGGAACTCGAACTTTCGTATACGAATTTAATTCCAGTGGTTCAAAAATACGGCTCCTGAACGCTCCATGCAAGATTGCTGTTACCCTCATTTTCTCCATACAACACAACAACTCGATACCTAACCCCGTATTCTGACTATCAGGTGGTGTGCTGGGCCCGCTGGCGTACCAGCCGATCCCGTTCTCGAAGGCCGGCAACCCCGTGATGAGCACCGTGGCCTTCCTCGCGTCCGTCGTGGACCCGCGCATCGCCTCCAAGGCCACGCGCGCCGCTATGGACGAGTTCGCGGCTATCAAGGTACGTTACTAAGATACCAAGTTATGGAAACTGGAAGTCAGGTGGAACAGACTGCATGTTACACATCCTGGAAACTGCAACTTAGATGGAACAGACTCGCAGCAACAGACTTTTAACGCAAAAAAGCACGCCAATCTTTTACGCATTGATTTGACCAGCTTGACATCAATACATTCACAGACTGTCTTCGAGGTCAGGTTGATAAAGGTGCATCATTTTTTTCCTAATGAGCCTGTTGGGTCCCAGTTCTGGGCAAAGATCTCCAGCATTTCCTGCATGGCCCAATGGTGGACCGCTGTGTGTTGAAGCAATCAAACAGAGTGGTTGATTACTGTTTAATTGTTAATATTATTCAGCCTGTACCGTCACACTGCACGGAAAAGGCCTTTTCTTCTATTTCTCGACTATTCCCTGTCTTCTGTCTTCTGAAGTCTTCTGTAACCAGGATACAGTGGGCCGCATATCAGTTGAAAAAAATGGCGGATGCACAGAAGTCGATTTTTCATAGAAGGCACATGTAAAATCTACGCGCAGGAGTTTTTCCCTTCCACGACAAAATTTATCAACTTATCTACCGGTCACTGTACAGACCTTTTAAGCACCGTTAATGCCGCCGTATTACTTTATACTTTATACTTATACTTTATACTTTATTTCGCAACAAAAACAACAAAAAAATATACAACAAAAAGTAGGTACACATTATAGGTTTGTTGCGAAACGGCCCCAACTCAGCATGATGCCTGTCTATCGACTGGCGCTGGTCTTCCGTTGGAGCCGTTCCGGTGACATTAACGTAGGTGCAGACAGCATACCAACATAAAATAAAATCTAATAAAATAAATGAAAAGTAAGAACATTACAAAACACAAAATAAAAATAATAAAAGCAAGTAAATAAAAACGCACATTAAAAAATAATAATAACAACACAGCAAAGAAACCAGCAAACAAACATTATGTACTTATTAAACAATTAAACAAGTTCATAATAAAACCTTAATCTTAATTTATAAAGCGCTAGTCTCAAGCACTTGTGACTCCTGCGACTTCTGGTGGCGGAAAATAAAGTTTTTCAATGATTGTCTGAAGGTACACAGACTTCGCAGGTCCCTCAAGGGCGGCGGAATGTTGTTCCAACATTTCGTCGCTGCATATCTAAAACTGCCTCTGAAAGCCGCAGAGCTGTGCTTAGGAGCCACAAGCTGGACCGCACACGGCCGATTACCACAAGACCTTGAACCTGATAACCAAGAGAGCTTACTATATAAATATAGAGGTGTTCTAAATTTTATAATGCCGAAAAGAAGACACGCCAGATGTAATTTTTGTCGATGTCTCATTTTCAGCATTAAATGCTCGTTTAAAAATGGAGTCACGTGAGATCTGAACGGTATATTGAAGCAGAAGCGGGCACACGCATTCTGAACGCGCTGGATAAGTTTCTGGGTTTTCGCCAATAGTCGTGGACCAAACACAGCGTCCATATAGTTGAGCTTCGAGAGTACGAGAGACTCTATCAGCTGTATACGAAGTCTTTCAGACAAAAATGGTCTCGCTTTATAGAGAATCTTTAACTTATAAAAACAGTTTCTGACTACACCCGCGATGTGACTCTCGAAGCGCAGATGAGAGTCTATGACCAGACCCAGATTGCGCGCCTCATAAACTCGTTCATAGACTCACCCATGAGAACGACATTCAAGGAGGAGTATTGTAGATACGTTGGCAGGAGCTTTACGAGTCGCAGTCGTTGCCGCTGTAACTAGGCTAAAGTACAAATGTTACCTTCAATAGTTTCAATATTGTGTGTGTATCAGGACGAGGTGCCGGCGGCGATGATGGAGGCGCACGTGAAGGCGGCCGGCGCGCACGGCCCGGCCGCCGCGCTCGCCGCCACCGGCATCGCGGGCACCGCGCCCGAACCCACAGGTATAGATAGATGTACGCTTTATTGTACTCACCAAATGATTTACAATGAGACTGACTGTAACTGACTGACGGTATACTGAATACCGAGCGATGCGAGGGATTCTAAGTGACCGCCTCTGTGG
Organism: Idaea biselata; assembly: GCA_958496205.1. Classification (NCBI taxonomy): domain Eukaryota; kingdom Metazoa; phylum Arthropoda; class Insecta; order Lepidoptera; family Geometridae; genus Idaea; species Idaea biselata. The sequence goes on from CAUEGO010000258.1 coordinate 11,277, forward strand.
CGTGTCGGGGAAAGGCCCCACTGCAATGCAGAAGATTGCGGGTTCGATTCTCGCCGGATGCAAGTAATTATGCTAAGTTTTTTTCTGATCTGGGTGTTTTCTATGTATCTTAATATGTTTCTATTTACAAAAAAGATAATGGATAATGGAAAGGATAATATGTAGTGTATCCTCTGTCTAGTATCCATAGTACAAGCCGAGTGCTTAGTTTAGGACTAGATTGCGCCGTGTGCAAAGTCGTGCAATATTTATTTATTTAAAGTACCTCACTCGAGCGAAAAATAGTGTTTGCTCCTGAGGTGCCATTCTACTTTTTCATCACCCTCTATGAGAAAATGAGTGTTACTTACTTTCCTCTTTATTCCATTGTTCGTGTCCGACAGTAACTACCAATTTCAACAAAAAACTATGTTCTATGTATACGTATAATTTTCTCACACATCCTATTTTTTTTTTTACCAAAAACTACCGTTTTCTACCGAAACATCCACATTCCAAATCGTTTTGAATCCCTGTTACCAGGGAGGCAAAACGGTTTACCTTCCTGTTATGAACAGTAGCAGCAAAGCGCTAGTTCCCTGCCCTGTTTACAGGGATTAGACTAGCTCTTTGCACATAGATGGGACCAAACAAATATTGAAAATAGTAGATAGTTATAACAAGGGATCAAAACAGTATTTTACAGCGGGGCGCTACTTTGAATCACGAGCAAAGCGAAGGATTCTGGATTCAGGATTGCATCATCCAAATTCTTCAAATGATCTGAACAATTAGAAATATTTTAAAGGAACAATACATCTGCAAAAAACACAACGCATTGATCGTCGGAGAGCGGGATT
>CAUEGO010000259.1:0-17336 GCA_958496205.1 Idaea biselata
GCTCTTTACCTTACTTATCATACTTAATTTTACCCATTTAGTAATTTAAACGAGAAAATTGTAAAAAAAAGGTTTTACAATTTTCGCTGCTGTAAAATACAGGCCGTATTTGGCTGATAAAATGGGGAAGAAGTTTGTTAATTAAAAAAATAGGTAAGGTACATTTTAAAATAAATAAACTGATCTTATTTCAGTTTAATAATTTTCAAAAAATTAGGCAAGTGCGTGACTTGTAGAGTGTAGCGATTCGTAGTTTCCATAAAATAACAGTGATTGCAATTTGAAAAAGTCGTTACAACTAATAATACTATCTCACCTGATGGATAGTGACGATATGGTCTAAGATAAACTGTTTTGCAGTTTGGCAAGAAATCTAATAATTAAATATTGTACTAAACATTTTTATTAAATAAATAAAAATAAAATAAAAAAAAATGTAACACGCTTATCTAGAAGAAGAAAGACGGCAGTGGAACAAGAACCGATGATCCGGCTGCACTGGCCAAAGTATCGGAACACGGACGAGTCCGCTTTGCGCTACGACTTAGTAAAATAATAACTGCTGAGGTAAAGGTACACCTCACGTAATAGCTACTTTACTACGTAATTGATGTCAACGATGGTAATGGATGTTAGATAAATAATTTTCAGTTTATTTTGGTTGAAAATCGATACCGATGTAAATTATAGTAGGTACCGACGAGAAACCTTCCTATTTACGTACAACATTGGTAAAAGTTCGTGTTGAAAACATTTTCGGTAGTATTCCTGTGGCATTATTATTCCTTTAGTTAAACAGGATGGACAAAAATATCGTAGTTTTATGAAAATTTTACCCTAATGGAAAATTTTGCTAAAAGAAAACATTCCTTTATTTTCAAAAATGTCTAAATAAAACTACATTTAAAGATTTTTCGAAAAATCACCTGCTTGGCAATGTTTCCTTCCAGCAATATTTCCCATCATCAATATTAAGGGTACTTTTCCTCCTTCCACGGTCTTTTTTTCCTACCCTGTATACGTAAGGTATTATTAACATTTATTTCGTAAACAAGTACAGCTACATTACTTAAGTAAGTACCTATACCCACATGAATTAGCTAGAAAGATCTATCTACATAAGTTTTACGACCTCTGAGACATAGAAGGTCGTGGTTTCGATTCTCCTGTTGAACAAAGAAATACTATTTGTATGATCTTCTTATTCAAAGATTGTTGTTTTTAGTCTGGGATTTATTTAGGCACTAGCTGAGTCCCACGGTTTCACCCACGTATAAGTCCCGATCCTGTGGGAATTTTCAAAATCCCTTCCTTATCACACATACACTCCTACATATAAAGAACACACTCTCCAAACTTCAGTCCTCTACTATCGGGATTTTAGGCTGCGCGTTAATCAGTCAGTTAGTCTCTCAGAACAAAGCATTATATACATCAGGGGTTCCTAAACTTATTTGAGACGCGCCCCCTTTCGACTTTAAACAAAATCCGCGCCCCCCGTCCTCTGATTCATCTTCATCATCCGAGCGTTGTTCCCGGTTGCATCTCTCTCGAGAGCCCGGGGTCCGCTTTCCTACTTTTACGTCATCAGGTCAATATAAAAGTAGTAGTAGGTATTCAATAACAGAGTAAGCATTTTTATTGCTCATTAAAGTTTTACAAACTCAGGGATATTTGGTGAGACCTTTGAGTCATACCTTTGATGTGAAGTGGCCGCGGGGATGGGGACAGTCTAGCTAGAGGCTGATAAAGTTCTTATCTTAACATTCGCCCACTGAGGATGATAATATTAAAATTTGTCTTACGCGAGGAAACAATATAAATCTTCATGACAGGCGTCAATTTCAAATAATTTCATTGGTCGTATCGAGCAGTCTGGAATACATTCTCCAGGTTTTTTACCTGACTACACACGTAGCTCGCGCCCCCCTTTAAATATCTTTGGGCCCCCTTTAAATATCTTTGGGCCGACTTCGTCTGCGTAGAAGAAAAAAAATAATTATAAAAAAGCGGGCATCACTTACAGCAGTAGATAAGTCAGTCAGTTAGTCAAACTTATAAGTAGATGCCTACATATTAAAAAAAAACTACAAATTTACAAAATAAAAGTAATATAAATTGAAATTAGCCGTCGTACGAGCGCTTTCAATTCAAATTAGAGATGGTGCGGATAAATATAGATGTCATTTTAAGAGGTACCTAAGCAAATACTTAATTATAGTTGTATAATATCTAGAGAAGAGGGTCGAAGTCGAAGTACAATTTCAAAGGCATAAAAGGGCGCGGAGAACACTTGCAGTTGAATAATAAATCCGAGTGTTTACCCCCGATAGGCGCTGAAGTCTGCGCCTATCGAAATGCTCCTTGAATTATTGAACTTGAAAAGACATGTATAACTTTATATCTGTTATGCTTATGTAAGAATAAGTAATCTCTAGGTCTGACTGAATTAATTTATGTCGAGAAAAAGCTTTTATGTTTGTAGGTATATAGTATGTAGTCTGAAGTATTACGTAGTTAATATTGACGACGTGGAGGGTGAAGAGATAACCCGCGTTCGACACAAAAAGTTGCAGGTTTCATACCGACCGTGGAACAAAATATTAGTACCTACTTACATACATTATTTATTATACCTACATATTTTTTTAGCGTTACCTTTCTTTTTTCTAGGATTTTTTGTATTTATCTCTCAGTGCTCTGCGGTTCCACCCACGTAAGTCCTATTTCCGGAACATCTGGACAAAAAATAACCTATGTTTTATTCCAAATCTCTATCTATTATTAAAAATAAAACATGAAATAAAATTTACATCGTTAACCAAGATAATAGTTTTCAATTGCCAAGTGTTATCGGTTCAGTAGTTTGTGTATGAGGGAAATACTATGTGTGTTTACACAAAAACTTTTACCTGCACCTATAGTAATAGTACAGAATACATAATAGTACTGGTACAGAAGCCTCACTGCGCAAAGTCATTTAAATAATACTGTTCCTTGCTACGACACAATAAGTCGCAATTCAGATCGCCACAGCGCTAACTACCAACAGCTACCTACATTCATCTAAAGTCGACGCCTTTTGAGTCGTCATATTTTTATAACTACTGTTACATTAGGGTTGTCTTCTTCGAGAATAAGTAAGTGTTAACCGCAACTTTGTCACCTAGTTTTTGTTATGTGCCTACCTGACAAATGAGATTGTTCAAACCTATAAGTAATAATTTGCTTACTAATTTTACCTATAGATAGGTAAAAATCCGTTTTATAAAAGTCAAACTATGACACTTACACTAGCACTTTACCTAAAACAGCGAAAACCTACAGCACACTTATAATAAAAATCGTGCATCATGTATGCTGTAGGTGTGGTCTGTTTTAGGTTAAGTGTAAGAAGTGTAATCGTGTATTTTGAGCTTTACCTTTGGCAGCGTGAAAAACTTGATGCTAGGATCCTTATAAGTACTATTATCAGCTAAAAGCGATTCAATACGATTTTGACCTCATTTTTTCATAAGAGTTGTTAATTTGCATACGTGCGTCTCCGGCACACGGGCGAGCGGGCTAACCCGGGGGTATATTACCTATACCTTGAGGGGGTACTTGTGGCTTCACGATAAATTGCGGAGTAGGACAGGACTAGTAAGTACGGTAAGGTGAAGGAAGAAGGTACCTACCTTCTCTATCCGTTGTCTGTTGGAGATTTACATTGTTTTCTCGGCATTGTTCCAAATGTTTTGTTCACAAGACAAGTTGACCGATATAACTATAGGCGTAAGTTAAGCTCCGCTAATCAATGTTATGGATCTATTGTTGTCTGAAATTAATGTATTTTTATATAAGTATTTTTTTTATTTGAATGTTTAAAATCATTGTAAATGTTTTTTAGTTCCTAAAAACATTACAGAGGAACCTACCTACTGTCTCGCTTTAATTACTTTGAGAAAAACAAAATAAGAAAAATAAAATACTTAGAACGACTTTTGGGGCAGTATTTTTCCGGTAAAATGAGACGGGATTTATAACCGAGTTCCTTATTGACCGAGCGACGAAGCGTTTCTGACTAAGTCTTCTGGCAAAATGTTCTTTCGTCTGTCAGTGTGTATGTTTGTATGTTTGTTCCTCCTCCTCTACGGTCGTATTTCTTAACCGATCTTGATGAAACTTGAATACCTACTGTGAATATATAGAGTTTTTTTTGTCGTGGCATTTATGATTGGTTCTCCCACAAAGGGGGCTAATCGTTATCTCCGCCATATATGAACAGATTTCAATAATTATTTTTTATTTGACAGTAGTTTCAAACTAATTTCGCACAATTTTAGTGATGATCAGTATATTCAGATTCTATATTCTTTTTGTGATTTATTGTTTTTGTAAAATGTTTGTCTTGTTTTATTGAATAAATGTTTTTTTTTAGTATAAACATGAATACAAACCGTATATTCAGAGAGATGAAGAGAGACAGCTCATCAAAATGAAGTAAATTGCTCACTTTTAGGATTCTGCGAATAGGTAGACCACCTATTCATCACAAACTCTTCAACCACCTACCTATTCATCAAACTCTTCAATGGGTAACAGTAAAAGTGGTAGCCGTTGAAATACTTAGAACGTACCTAACAATAGAGTTTGTGGTAGCGAGGTCTACTGTTCGCAACACTACTAGTTTTTATCTGATTAAAACTTGGCGTTATTTTTGGGAAATTTTAAAATAAGTACAGTAGGCAGTCCAGGCAGGTGTCTACTTAAGTATCTATACCTATTTAGGCCGGTCTCAATTAAGATGGGAACACGCACGAACAATCACGACCTTCCTAATTATATGGGACCACCTACACTAGATGTGACTTACTTATTGTACCGGGTAGGTACCCGAATTACTTAACTCACAAAAGTCCTGTAAACTTAAGTTACAAAAATGCTTTGTATCACTCTTGTGTGTAATTTAGTTTCATTTCAGCTTAAATATGACAAAGTATTGAAAATTGCTTTATTTACTAAAACGGCGTAAAAAGCATAGAATAGGTAAGTTGCTTGCCTAATCATGAAATAATTATCATTATTTAATTTAGATAAGTTTCTTATGTAGACAAATCAATTAAACCAAATCCTACAATGAATTCGTTTTCAAATAAGGCAGGTGCATAGGTAGGCAGGTATGTAAACCAGATTTAAGATGTACCTACGGTCCATATTCAAAGGTTTCTCCTTATAGCCTTATTAATAAACGTGGAGTAAGGTTGGAATAGTAAGAACATGTTTTGTCTTTCTCCGTGACAAGATCTTTCAAAGTTGACAGAAACAAAAAATGGTAAAATTATTCCGACCTTACTCCACGTTTATTAATAAGGCTAATTGCACAATTTTCATTCTTTCAACTAAAGCAGAGCTTTCAAGTTATATGAATTGAAGTTTATAATACTTTCTGAATATTTAACCGACCTCAAAAAATAGGATTTGATACCTAATTAGCCAACGTTGGCTACAATGGCTAATTCAGTGTATAAGAAAATATGTAGATCACTTAACATAGGGTAAATGAGAGAGAGGTTTTTATTTACATAAAATGTAACGAATATTTTTTAATATCTATCCTAGGTGTGTTTTGCAAAGTTTCGGTTTATTTTGCTCGATAATAAAAAAAACTCTATTTCTCGTTAATAACCCTCTTGACACTTTTTCGTAGACACTGAAATGAGCATTAAAAGACGTCAAATACCTACCTCATGTTTTACTCTTTATATTTCTACCTACCTACTTGCTCGCCTTATGCTTATATAAAAAATAAATATGGAATACATGATGATAACATCTTACGAGATAAAACAGAACCTAATGGATACATAAGTAGAGTAATTTGTATTTATTAGGATTAGGTAGAGCCTTTGTTGTATAATGCGTTCTATTAGAGTCTTTGTCCCGCGGTTTTATCGTAAGTCCCGATCCCGTGGGAAATCCGGAAAATTCTTTACTCATACTTATACTCACATCGGATGCCTACATCATTATAAGAACACACACACACACAAATTACAACTCTGTACTGTCAGCGGTTTAGGCTGTAAGCTGATCTGTCAGTTTAGCCAAAGCATTTTATAAATGTAGCTTTGTCTACAGTTACTTTTAGGAAAGTAGGTTACATTTTAACTTAACTTAACTTTTATTACACTTCGGTATCAATCGTCTTTAAAGATAGGTAGCGTACCTACCACACATCATAACTCCTTATTTTAAGACATTCTATATGAGTATTTTTGCCCTAACTTTTGGGAACCAAATACCAATACGGGACATTTCTCTGCCGAGATGCTCAAAATGTAAAAGTTTATCGAGCGGCCCGGTCCGTCCTCTCACCTCCTGTACCCTAACCATGAGGTGTAACGTGAAGTCATGCCTATTAAACCTATTTCCTGCTCACAATGAAGCAGATTGTCAGTCGAGACCATTGAAGCGACGAGACGCGCCACTCGGCTCCGTTTTAGAATCTAGTTGAAAATACGGGTCAAATTGGACGGGAAGGTCAAATACGGTGACAGTCCCGTATACGGGACGTACCTACCTAACCTACCTATAGCGATGGGTAACGATCGGTACAGAAGTCTGAAATGTATCGACGTGTCTCTCCGTCTGTTAAATATTAATACTTTTTAAGTGATTTAACCTCGTTTTTTTTTTTATTATAAACCATAATTTTATTATGAAACCAAACACCTATAAAACATAATTAAAATTAAAAACTAAATTAAAACTAAAACTGATTAAAATAAAACTAACTAAAAACTAAAATAAATCTAAATCAGCTAAACTTTTGGTGGAGGGAAAAGTGCCCAGAATACTGGCTGCATTGCCCCGTTGTATACAAATACTTATTTTCTGGGCAAAATACAAGCCAGCATTCCGGTCACCCGAAGCCTCCACCAAACGTTTAGCTAGCTCTCTGTACAGCTCCAGAGCGGCCGGCCCCCACGGACCTAAAGTCTCCACCCCAAACGGCACAAACATGTACCTAACCCCTAAAATATTTATAATAAAATAAAATAGAAGTGTAATAAAACCCCTAACCTCGTTTTTTGACAATTCAAACCATTTCGACAAAATATTTCATTGAATACTTATATATATACACATACTTATATTGAATACTTATACCTACTTGTTATTCAACTTCAAATACAGAGGAGTTTCCTTCTCAATTTGTCGCGTAGGTAAACTTACATTTCAGAGCTCTGTAGTCATCTGTAGTCAACGTGCAACCCTAGTAGTGTTGTACAGTTTGTTGGAAACAAGTAAGCTGTATATAATTTAGCGTGAATAGATAAGCAATAAATATGCAGTGATAGCAAATTAAAATCTAAAGAGAGTGAGAAAGATGTTTAGTTTTTATCTTTTTTTTTAAATTTAATTTTAAAAGGCAATTTCATTAGAATTCGCTCAATATAACGTAATATTTACCTAAACATACATTACGAATACTAATACAGGCTAGATTCGTCTCTTTAGTTTTAGAATAAAAATAATTAAAATGACATATTTTATCTTTTGGTCCTATAAAAAGGCATATTTCAAAATTCCTACGCGGCATCGACACTTTTACTGATAAAGCCGCGGGGCGTAGGTTCGCACCGATCGAATCGTGCGATGATTGTAGCGGTTATCGTAGGATACGGTCTATCCTATTTCGTAGCGAGCCCGCTACGAATCCTACGAACAAAAACCTACTTACTGTTCCAAAGTAAAACTTCGGAAAATTTATATTAATGTTAAACGCTATTGTACGTTGTTATTACATACAGGAGCCAGACAAATCCTTCCTTAATATGTTTTACTAAGAATTATTTCAGGGCGGCCCGAATAAGGGCGGTTTTAGGGTTTCGTAGTCAACAAGAAACCGTTATATAGTTTCGGTATGTCCGTCTATCCGTTCGTTCACGGCCTAGCTCAGAGACGTTTAGTATTAAACTTAAGTGAGCTGTAACTTAGCATAAGTAGGTACCTATTATATTTTTGATGTCACCTATAAAATAGTTCAATAAAAAATAAAAATAAAACATTAGGGTTAAGTACACTTGTAAAATGGGTGATGTTTTTTTTCTAGTCTACTCCATCGTGTGAGATAGACCAGAAAAGATAGGTCTTTTGAAATCATCGTGGGTTGTGATAGACCAGTTTTAGGGTTTCGTAGTCAAGAAGAAACCCTTATAATTTCGTTATGTCCGTCTGTCAGTCCGCGGGTTAGTTCAGAGACGCTTAGTACTAAGAAGCTGTAACTTTGCATACTAAACAAAAAACATATTTTAGGGTACCTTCCCACATGTAAAATAGGAGATGTTTTTTTATTGTTTACCTAAACATGTGGGTATCATTTGATAGCTCTTTTAAAATCATCATGGGTTTTCATAAACTAATTTTCATTTTAGGGTTCCGTTTTCGAAATATTCAGCTTAAAAAGAGCCCGTTTTTATAGATATTTGTGGGGAACTTGGATGTATGTCTGTACTTGAATACGTCATAATAATGCAGTTTAGAGGAAAATTATCACAGCTTAGCAATCATTTCAAATTTTCGAGTAGGTACTTGAAATAAATAAAAAGTGAAATTGCTAACAAATTCCGTTCAATATTACAGAGGTAGGTACTTTAATTAGTGTACCTAGTTTAGGTTTTAGTTGTAACGACTTCTATCATTGTAATCCCAGTTATTTTATGAAAACTAGGAAACCCTAAACTGCGGGTGGCCCGACAAGCCACTCACTTGCTTAATTTTCGTATTAGAGTTCCAGTTCCGTAAAAAGTGCCAGTTTTTAGAGAAGGCATACATAATAGTATTACATAATATAATTAATTTTAAAGGAAAATTAGCGGTATTTTCTTTATAAGTAAGTAATTGAAGCTGGGGGCACGGAATTGCCCCCGCCAAGTCGAGCATATTATATTTACATATTGCGATCCGTGTTATTTTATGGAACTAAGAAACCCTACACTGCGTGGCCCGACAACACTTTCCTAATTTTTGTTCGTAGCGGGCTACCTACGAACCAGGGCCGTCCGTAGCCCGTAGCCCGTAGCATATCCTTCTACAAAAATACGTATGGTTTCAACCTCAGGTCACAGGATCGCTTTCGAACTAACGTTGAAAATAAATATTGTCGCCGTTAGTTCACTGACATTGCGCGCTATAAATCATTGAATTGTTGATTTGTCCATACTGAAATAAACAAATAACAATAGTCTGATAAAGTCTGATTCAACAATATGAGCGCCCATACAAGAGGTTGTGATTGTCACTAAGTAAGGTTTATGAATAACTAGCTGACCCGACAGACGTTGTCCTGTCGTTTAGTACAAAAAAATAAAATTCATCAAAATCGGTTTAGCATTTTTTCTTTCATAAGAACCTTCTCCTGACAATAGCAAACACAACAAAAAAAGAATTATCGAAATATGTGTAAAAGTTTAAGTGTGATGCCGTGACCAAGGGAAATAGGGATTGATTTTTATATAATAGTTAGACAGTAGAAGTGTCTGACGGGGCAAAAACTTGACTGGAAGCTTTTACCTTACGAATGGGAGGCTTTTTATGCAATCCATCAATGTCAAAGTCACTTTTATTTGACATTGACAATAATGAAAAAAGGCGACGCGACGTTCGCTTCTGGTTTCGTTTTTGTTTTGATTTTATTCGTATAAGAGAAGTAGTTGGCAAAAGTTATTCTGTATTAGGTATTTACATAAACCACACAAAGTCCACGTAAAATAAGAATATGGCCTAATCTTCGTTTTTTTGGAAATTCATCAAAACATAACCTCCAATTTTTGGTTTCGTAGGATTGCTGAGTGGAATGAATGAAAGAAACGTATTCCAACCATGGACGAGGAATTCATGAAGCCGGTGCAGCCTCATGTATTTAAAGCTATCAAGGACTTAGACATTGGTACTCTTATGAAATGTACTCCAGAAGAAATAAGGCCGATTATACCTTGTCTTGTTCGAATGGCACTGATTTCTCCATTGGATATTACGAACTATTGCGCTGAAGCTAAGAAAGATGTGTTGACTCTGCTAGCTGGTATAGATCTAGTCAATTTCATTGTATCACTTCTCTCTATTGAATTCCACACTCTGGAAGTTGACTTGAAGAAAGAACAACAGATGAGGTAAGTAAACAAAATGTTCATAAGTACCATATATAAATCGAAAATACTTACTGAATAAATTAAATGCCCAAACAAATATAACTAAAAATCCAAAAATGAGGTCCTAAGTAGGTATTCAGGAGGCTAGCAGTATTACCCCTTATTTATTTATTTATTTCACAATCACAATAGTACCTATAGATAGATTTGTTACTGATTCCATATTATGGTACTTCTTTTCTACCTTTTCAGACTAAAGAGTGGTTCCCAATGCACAGAATCGTTTCTAATCCCAAGCATTATCAATGGTATTTCAACAGACTTTGAACAGTCTGACTCCGCACGGAGAGTTCGTTTAGTCTTATCGGAGCTTCTTCAAATGCAAGCCCAGCTTGTAGAATACAATCAGAACAAGAACTTGAGTGGAGACTTCAGTGTGAAGCCATCAGAACTATTTGATAATGATGTTTATTTGGAGGAAGTAACTGATGTCATTTGCATAAGTCTAGCTGAGCTACCGAATCTACTTAACATTTGTGATATTGTAGAAGTGCTACTATATGTGAATAAAGGACCAATTATAATATCATGGATAGTTGCTAACATGCCTGATACGCTGCATGATGGTGAGTTTTTCAATTAATATAAATTTATTAAAACTCTTATAGCCTTATTAATAAACATAGAGTAAGATTGGAGTAATGAGAACATGCTTTCCTAGCCCCGTGGCCATGGACTAGACTAGGCACTGTGTGTTGTTCAAACCACAAGCTAATTAGGAGACGCAATAGAATGAATTAAATAATTTGAAAAAACAAACTAAGTAACTCTGTACTTAGTTAGTTATATAGAAGAAAATTATATCAGATAGAAGATAAGTAAGATTGTTTACAAATAAAATAGTTATTGTGTGTGTGTACAAAAGGAAAGTAATTTAAATTTACAATTTTATTACAGTTGCTGAATCTCTAGTAATAAATGCAGAGAGAAGTGAAGAAGGGGGTATAAGAGCTAAAGCGTTGGCAACACTTTGTGATGCATGCCCTTATCTAGCTGCTCCTGTGAGGGCTAAAGCAGCATCAGCATCTCGTCTGCCCGCTCTTGTTATCAATCTTACTTTGACACATCATGAAGATGATTTGGTAAGAATTTAAATCTATATTCTATATCTATAACATGCTTTATCCTGAGTGACTGATTGGCTGATTGATCTATCAACGCACAGCCTAAACTGCTAGTAATGGAGAGCTAATAAAAACACAAGAAATATAAATATTCATACCTTCATGTTTTTTTAAAGGTTTCATTTATGTCTGGCCTCCTTCTCGGAACTGATCAAAACACAAGAGGATGGTTTGCAACTTTTCTACGGAATTCTCACAAACGAGGAAAAGGGGATGGGCATACTGCCCTCACAATGTTACGTCATGAACTATTAAAAAGATTAAAAGACGCCTCTGCTGGTGTTGATGCATCTGCGTTACTCAGACTTTATTGTGCGATGAGAGGAATTGCTGGAATAAAATTTAATGATGATGAAGTAACTGGTCTTCTTAGGCTTGTCACACAGAAACCTCCTCCAACGCCTGCTGGAGTTAGATTTGTTTCTTTGAGTCTCTGTATGATTTTGGCATGTCCTTCGCTGATGGGTAAGTGCACATACTCCATTTTATTATTAATTAAAAGTCGCGTCATTACATTATCTCATCATCCCGGTTGCATCCCTCTCGGGAGCCCAGGGTCCGCTTTCTTACATTTACGTCTCCTCTTTGCACGATCTTTGGCAGTTATCTACGTTATCTCATTCATTATTTCTCATTTTTCAGCTGCTCCCGAGCACGAAAAGAAAGCCATTGAGTGGGTACAATGGCTTGTCAAAGAAGAAGCGTATTTCGAAAGGTACTTAATCTTATTTTTGTGAAGAAATAAAGAAAACGATCTGCTTTTCAGTTTTAATTACATTTATCAATGGCTTTGTTTATTACAGCAACTCAGGCGTCACTGCGTCATTTGGAGAAATGTTACTGCTGATTGCGATTCACTTCCACTCCGGTCAGTTATCGGCTGTTGGCGAACTTGTTTGTGCCACACTAGGCATGCGCGTGCCGGTCAGGCCTAATGGCCTCGCTCGCATCAAACAAGCATTCACACAAGAAATATTTACAGAGCAGGTAAGATATTGACGTCATAGATCTGAAGAATTATGTTGTAGCAATAATATTCGATTTTTTGGTTGATTTATATATATTTAAGAAGTACACCTAGCTGTGTACATCATAGAAAGAACACTACTTACAAACAGTTCTCTACTATCAGCAGTTTAGGCTGTGCGTTGATTCAGTCACTCAGTCGAGACAGATCATTTTATAGATACAGATTTCATAATTAGTTCAGGCGGATTTAGGAGGACATAGGACAGTAGAACATATACGTTGCCTCGGTAGTGTAAAAGGAGCAATCACTAGGGTGGCGCGCGGCGCTCGTGGCTTATCAATCAGTTCTCAGCCTGGGTTATTATAACGCTAAACGGAGTCCTTATTCCTTACTGACGATGGATTGTATATCGATGTTTGTAAACCAGTTGGCGTGGTTTCCTGTGCGGCGATTTGGATACTCGACAATGCATGATTGCGCCCAATTTCAATTTTTCAAACAATTTCTTCTTCATGCCACATCCTACACTGCTTTATAATTTTCCATCTAGTGGCATAGTGGAGAAACTCTCACCTATAACGTATCTATAAATGTTTTACTTTTATTCAATTACAGGTTGTAACATCTCATGCTGTAAAAGTCCCAGTAACAGCAAATCTCAACAGCAATATTCCCGGTTATCTCCCAGTTCATTGCATTCACCAACTCCTGAAGTCTCGTGCATTTTCAAAACACAAAGTTGCTATCAAGAATTGGATTTATCGTCAAATATGTAACTGTACCGCTCCCCTGCATTCAGTTATGCCAGCGTTGGTAGAAGTTTACGTAAACTCAATACTCGTCATCAACAATAAGGGCACCAACGAATACGTAAACAAACCTATTACAGAAGAAGAGATAAGGCGTGTATTTAGGAATTCTATATTCGGTGCGAACTTCGACAAGCAGAATAAACCAAAATTCAACCCAATGGAAATAGACAATGAGACCGCTATCGACATTAATTTGGAGAAACCTACTCTAGCATCACAGTTACTTCTCATTTACTATCTTCTTTTGTACGAAGATGTGAGGCTCGCTAATACTGCTACGTTATTAGCTAACGGTCGTAAAGTTAAAAGTTATTCTGCTGCATTTTTATCAGAATTGCCAATCAAATATTTGTTGCACCAAGCTCAAAAGGATCAAATGAGTTATGGGGGTCTGTTTAGCCCTTTACTGAAACTACTCGCAACACATTTCCCTCAACTATCTCTCGTGGACGACTGGATGGACGATCAAGCGTTCGGCGACACAGTGCGTCACGTAAGCGACGTTAACCTTTCTGAAGCTGCTATCATTGAAGCTTTTTATAGCATTGAAGAAAATCCTTACAAAACTGGCAAAATATTAAAAGCAATGTTGAGTAACAATCCTACAGATATATGGCCATATGCTGAGACGTTTGTCAAATATATCAAGAGTGTACTAGGAGACCAAGTACCGCGACATATTCAAGAACTGTATCGGGAAGTATGGTTACGTTTAAATACTGTCCTACCCCGTTGCCTCTGGATTATGACCATAAATGCCTTGTTGGATATCAATGGGGGCGTTAAAAACGTAACAATCACACAGGAAAATGTCTTAGTTGACCCTCTTCAGGTGTTGCGATGCGACATTAGAGTTTTCAGATGTGGACCCATTTTAAAAATTATTTTAAGGATTTTAGAAGCTAGTTTAGCTGCTTCTAGAAGTCAGTTAAGTCGTCATTTGCTGGACAAACCGTTACTCGAAAAAAGTGGTCAACTAACATCAGATTCCGAAAGAGAAGAGCTAAAGAATGCTTTAGTTGCAGCACAGGAAAGTGCCGCATTGCAAATATTGTTAGAAGCATGTTTGGAGACTCCAGAAGACGAATCGAAACCGGAACTAATGTGGTCCTTGCGGGAAGTAAGAAACATCATCTGTTCATTCCTGCACCAAATTTTCATCTCTGAACCCTCACTAGCTAAACTCGTCCACTTTCAAGGATATCCTAGAGAACTTCTCCCAGTCACCGTCCAAGGAATACCATCAATGCATATTTGTCTGGATTTCATACCGGAACTTTTGAGCCAAGCATCTTTAGAGAAACAGATATTTGCAGTAGACCTAGTATCGCATTTGTCGATCCAATACGCATTGCCGAAAGCGATGTCTATAGCCAGATTATGCGTGAATACACTTTCTACGCTTTTATCAGTATTACCGAGCGATTTGCGTTTAGAACTGTTTCAGCCAGTGCTACAGTCTCTAGTGAGGATCTGCAAGGCGTTCCCGTCTTTATTAGAAGATATAACGTCGTTGTTACTGCAGCTTGGAAGGATTTGTGAGTCTCAAGCTTCACTCGGACATTGTTGGAACGACACCAATATTTTAGGTGAAGGGGCTTATGTACCTTCAGAAGTCCAGTCTGACACTAAGGTGTTAGTTGCTGAAGTTTTATGTAAAGACATCAAAGAAACCATGTCAGAGATTATAAAGAAAGCTCTTCTAAATGATAAACTGTATTGAATACTTAGGAGTAGGTACTTAACCATTACGTGATTATTATAAATTACGATAAATAAATTGTACTTTTATTGATTGGTAATTGAACTTGTTTCACTACAATTTACAACAAATTAACATAAAATAAATACTCAGAATATTGCATATTATACATACAGGGTGTCCCAGAAACGAGTGTCAAGCGAAAGTCCAGAGGTAGAGGACCTTAAGGGGTACCCGAATCACCCCCATGTATGTTCCGCGATTTTTCGTAGTTTAGAAGTTATGGCTTTTTTCTCAATTTTCTACTAAAATGCGACCACTGATACCTATTTGGTCATACTTACTGCAATAATTGAGATAATTGGCTGATTTCTTTTTAAATGTGGAGCTGAATAATAGGGCCATGTTACCTGTTACAAAAAAAAAGGCGTAACACTAACTAAACTGTTACAAATTAAAAAAGAATTTCATAAAGTGAGCGTTGACAAAACGCTATAAACACTTTAAAGAGCAATTAAAAGAAAAACTCGCCTATTATTTTTTTTCCAAACCAACTTCAAAAACTTCCTTACTTCATTAGCTATCTACCCTATTCATTTTATTGGTCTATCATTAAAGGATCATATCAAAAATTTTATTTAAAAATTCTTTGGTCGAAAATTCTCTCACTCACAATGTCTCGGACATGAAGGCTGTCCCTGATGCGGGAGTTTCTGACGCGTGATGTGATGATGATATCCAATATCACAATATGTAATGGCAATATGTAATGATATAAATAGTAAATTTGCTTACATATAATTTATTTAACATTTTAATACATAACAAGCAGCATATTAGATGGTTCTATTGGATTCTGAGTTTCTAACTGTCTATACATCCAGGCACATTGATTTCTCGCTGCGTGGTTACCGATATCATTATACAATTGCGCCTGAAACAAACATACCTTTTTATAATACAAACATTACAAGGAAATCGTTGACAATAACTAAACTGCATTTCGATTTTGTACAAATAAAACAAAATAAACATTTTCTGTATCAGAATACCAGTGTGCGCCAGCTTGGCTGAACCAAGGAATAGATTTCCACCAAACTGCTCCATTATTTAGTATCTACGCGACGTGTTACTTTACTTTTACTGTGTTTTCGCAACTAGCCCTATAACTGGGCCTTTTTGCGTGACTAAGCCGTAGGATTCCTCACGATTTTTCCTTCACCGTAAGAGCGATTAACATCGCTCTTAAATTTTTCGTAAAGAAATGACATTGGTGCGCGGTCGACCAGGATTCGAAACCACGACTTTCGGAATGAAAGTCGCGGTATCTACCATTAGACCAACACCGCTCCCTAGCTACGCGACGTGGTACAAAGTAACCGGCCACTCTGACTTTAGGTTGGCCGGACCAACTTCGATATCTCGCCATCCACCATTATATCTAATACCTAGATTTATTTTTTGTCATCCATGCCAAGATTTTGTACCTATTTGGTACTAGCCGATACATTTTTAGCAGGCGCTTTAGGGAATTTTTGTAATTACTTTTTATTAAAGCTTATTATGAACTGAGTGGGACAGGTAGGACAATTAAAAAATTTAAGGCAACGACGACGGTGTTGCCTCTAAAATAAAATTCTGAAATGCATTTTAAAAATTAAAAACAAACAATTTACCTGTAAATACCAGGTCTGTAGTAACCGGAGAGTGGCGCCCGATTTGGAGAAGTTTTTCTTGACTGTATCTAACGTTTCGCAGCACGACTGAATGACTTGCGTGCGCGACTCGCCGGAGGGTGGCGCTGTCGCCACTCTACACTTTGTGTACAGTAATAACGCTGAAAGAATAACAATCATTAGTATTATGTAGGGTGATGGGAGCATTTCATATCAGTACTGGAAAAACCTTTTATTTAGTTCAGCTAAGCTGACATGCTAAGTTCCATTCCAATCGATTTAGTAGTTTTTGCGCAAAGGAGTGCCTACTTAAAACAATTTCATAATATTAATAAATACTTAGAATTACAATAATTCACTCGCGCAAGACCTGACTCGTAAAAACACCGGCATATATGGTGGCCCGTGTTACTCCCAAAGATGCATAGTCGAATTATATGTATATGCAATGTATAGTCGAATTCAAATTCCACTATACATTGCATTGCATTAAAATCATCAAAATCGGTCCAGTGGTTTTGGAGATTACCTCAACATATATGTTATTAACATTACCTCTTAATAATATTAGTATGGACAAGTAAATTACTATGGAATAATTTAATAAATGAGTTCAATTAGTTTTTTGTACATACCTCTAGCCATATCATAAGCGCTACCATGCGCCATTATAACAGGTAGAGCTTTCCTCACTAACACCAAAGCATTTTTAGAACACCCCATGCTCAATTGCACATTGGCTATATGCATCTCAGCCGTCGCCGCCATATAATGCAGATAATACTTCCGAGCGAGAGACAGCGCTTCGTTTAGTAACATTATATTCGCACACTGTATATTGCTGAAGGAATGTTGG
>CAUEGO010000260.1:0-38281 GCA_958496205.1 Idaea biselata
TCCATCAATCAGTCAGTAAAAGAATTTTATAAACATTGTAATTAACTATTCAACATTATCTAAATACACTATGTACCAATTACTTCTACTATTATAATACCTACCAATTATATATATTATTTTAGAACAAGTGTAAAAGTTACTTTCGAAAATAAAACGAAAAATCGATCTACCTACTCATAAAGCTAGTTAATGTTCAACAAAAATAATTCAAAATAAAACGTAAATGAGCCGAACCACTAACGGTACAATCTGGTGGTAGCATTGGAACCATCCACATAGACAATAATTTTCATAGTCCGGTGATTGCCAGTGGTTGTCAGGTGTTTGCCAGTGGTTGTCAGATGTTTGCCAGTGGCTGTCAGATGTTTGCCAGTGGCTGTCAGATGTTTGCCATTGACTATCAGATGTTTGCCATTGATTATCAATGTTTGACAATGGCTATCAGATCCTTGCCAGTGATTGTCAGTCTCTAAACGGCTGTCATATGTATGCCCGTGGCTGGTATAAGGTTGCCAGTGTTTTTCAGACGTTTGCCATTCCCCATCCGGTGTTTGACATACTCTGTCACATGTTTGCCATTCTCTGTCAGATGTTTGCCACTCTCCGTCATCTGAGTGAGAGTCAGTTTTGAATCTATGATTATTATTCATATCTATTTTATAGTAGGCACAGGTGGAATTTCTGAGAGTGGTGGCAGTCGATAGAATTCTTGACGGAAATATTCCTGACGTACGTATTCTTGTAGCCTATGGTTGAAGGGAGAAAGCAGATAGTAAATATGGGAATGGGTGGAAAAGTCTTAATTATAACAATAGGGTGTGGAAGGTTTTAAATTTCATGGTGTGAATAGGTTAAACGAAGCCTAACGCTCTAGATTTATAACCCATCCGTGCTCGATAGTTCCGCCTCCTGACAGAACTATCATGACATGGCCACTGGACAGTGGGAAGGTCATGGACCTCGAGGGTTTATGTATACGTACTGGAAGTCGTTCTGCGACTGGCTGAGCGCCAGCTGGAGCCGCACGTCGTCGGAGCGCCGGCGCCGCTCGTCGCGCTCCGCCTCCTCGCGCGACATGGCCAGCGCCAGCTGCAGCTGCAGCTCCTCCTCGCCGGCGGTCAGCGGCCGCGCCAGCTCCGTCTCGCACGCGCCCCACGCCTCGCCGCCGCCGCCGCCGCCCAAGCCGCCCACACCGCCCCCCGCTCTGCGGAACAAATACACCCTCATTACAATATTCAACGAAAGCACAATACGTCAGTTTCGCATGCTGTGTCATGTATAAGAAAAGGAGACCATATACAGCCACGCGTTCAAGCATCGGCTATCGCTTTAATTATTCACAGAATACATTAAAGCTCGTAAAGAACGCGGAACGCTTCAACCCCAGTAATTCTAACTGCGCCTGACAAATCAGTTGGCACCGGCTTCTTCTCATCAGTAGTACATCGGTGAAGGACCAACAAAGAGACCATACTGGTCAACTGTAGCTGTATGTGCTCTGATGCGGTTGTCATGGTCAAGTCACACCGATTATTATGACCATACCATTGCAATTCTGCAAATTATAGACCTATTCAATTAGGTCCTTCCGTCAATCCTCGTTCGAAACTAATCTCTCATGCTTATGATATAACGTCCCCGATTACCCACCTTACGGTATTTCTCTGGGGGTAGCTAGACCCTCAGGTGCTCAGCAGAGCATCTAGGATCAGTTATAGACAAGACAGATCGTGTCCCAAAAACTAGTGTTGGTTCTTTATTCTTTATAAAGATGAGCTGATCATCTCGCTGAGGCCGGTAGAGAAGCCACTTCCCACATCTCCAGAGTGGTACCGGAGCTGTTAAAAGGGGCAATGACTTCCCGGCATATGGAGATATTATGAGCTGATTTTGGTATGCATAAGTTTAACGAAGCCTAACGCTCGAGATTTATAACCTATCCGTGCTCGTCGCGCTCCGCCTCCTGCCGTGACATGGCCACAGGTCATGGTCCATGGAGATATGCATACCAAATGAAGATAACAATTTCTTAGTCGAACCCTTTGCTCAATAAGACAACCAATCCAGCTCTCCCACAAAACGTCACAAAGTGTAGGTCTAGGAAGATATGCTACTCACGAGATCCCCCGGCGGGTAGGAGGGCGAGGTGGGCGTGTCGAGCGCGCCGTCGCTGCCGAAGGCGCTGGCACTCTGCGCGAACCGCTGCTTGGCCTTGAGAGCGCGCGCGCGCTCGTTCTTGAGTCGCTCGTCGTCTTTTAGCAGGTTCACCAGCTGCTTCGCCTTCTCGCGCACGTTCAGACCTGCATCAACGACAACATATGCAACAGGCCGCAACATATGCTGAGGCTAATTCTTATTGGCAACACACGGCTCCTTGGATTGCGGTTTTCATGTTTTTTATGCATTTCTTTATCCTGTCTTATTGTATTTCTGTATTCTAATGTGTCGTGTGTTTTAAGCTTATCAAAGTTTTTCTATTCTATTCTATTCTTTCATCATACGCGCACCACACATACGTCATGTTACCGAGAACACGTCACACTTTACGAGGAAAACAATAGTGTAAAAAGGAAACAAATAATAAAAACACATACGATTTTAAACTTACATGGTTATTTTCACTGCAAATTTTATTAAATAACGGGGTAACGGGCATAGTGACCTCAGTGACAATAGTCACTAGGGGATTAGGGACAAGACGCAGCGAACGAATTAGGAAGAGGGTAGTTCGATATGGATGCCCATACTGTCATAACCATAGATCGGATTTTGGGTGCTGTTTTAGACGTTGTCACTAACATGGATATGACTTTCCGGAATTCTGAATTCCGTAATTCCGATATTTCTTTTTAAACTTTAAAAAATATGTATTGTATGTATGTATGTAATGTAATGTAAATGTATTGTAAATGTATCGTAGAAATTGTACTATTAATTAAAAAAAAAGGATTTTTTTTAATTGAATGCATAAAACTTACTGAGTCATTTTCGTACATGCAATTTCGCAATTTTAAGTTAACAATATCCATAAGTAGAGACCCAAAGTTGAACAAAAAAAATATTTTGAAGACAGCGGCCATAAACATTGTTTATCTTTTGCAATACCTATTGTCGCTATTGTCGGAAATATTACAAAGGCGGCGTCAAGGTATGTTTGTTTATTTTTCTTCGAGCAATTATTGGAAGTTGTTTATACTAAATACCTATTTGTATATATTTATACCTATTTATTATTCCGTTATTCCTATGGGAAAAGTGAAACTGCAATTTAAGCTCATTCGCTTACTTCGGTTTGTTGAGTGCAGTCTATCCGTGTGTTTTATGCTATTGTTTATTCAAATCAAAATCAAATCATTTATTCTCGAAACAGTACAATTTCATTTGTTAGTCGTTTTATCTTAGGTCTAGTTTTAGTATGAAGTATTATAGGATAGGTAATGTCATTAAATAATAGAATGTCAGTCATACACCATATTATTTTTCGTGATGAGCACATCACGAAAGTGCCTCCGAGTCGGTGAATCAAGCCTGTCAGCCACAGTTCTCAGAATACTATTCGGACTGTCCCGCAATCTGCTACACAATGATGCTGTTTTTTTTTCTAATGATTGCGTGAAAGCTATCAGTGCGTGCCTCCGCAAACATTGCTGAGGCACTGCAGAAACGAGGCAGTCCCAACAACATTCTAAATGCGTTATTGTATTGGACACGAAGGACGCTGAGAGCCTGCTTAGAGCAGCCGACCCATAAACTTGCCGTGTAGAAGCTCTGACAGTACGCTTTAAAGAGAGTAATTTTAGTCTGTTCAGAGCATCGTGCAAATCTACGAGTCAGCATGTTACTCCTCGCAGCCAGCGCCCTTCGCTCCCTTTCAACATCGTCATTGTCTTTTAGGTCCTCAGCAACAATATGCCCAAGGTATTTAAAAACACTGGTTCTTTTGATTGGAAGCCCGTTTAAAATGATAGATGACGCGTTTACCTCAGGACATCTGCCGGAGGCCCTGAAGACCATGAACTCGCATTTCTTAACATTATATGTGAGACCGTGTTGTATAGTGTATAACTCGCAGACCTTCAACATTTCCTTAAGAGCCCCTACAGTCGGGCTCAGCAGCACCATGTCGTCAGCGTAACTAATATTATTTACGCTGACTCCATCCACCCTACACCCTATATTCATGCTGCTGAGCTCGACTATAAAGTCGTTTATATACAAGTTGAAGAGCCTTGGTGACGCCAGACCACCCTGTCTGACCCCGCATTCCAACCTATATGGCTCCGACTAAGAGTTTGCCCATTTTACAAAATTAGTCTGTTTGCCATACCAAAACTGCAGAATTCTAATTAAGTCTTCCGGTACACCCCTGTCCCTCAACTTTTCCCAAAGGATTCCATACGAAACCAGGTCAAAAGCCCTGGAGAGGTCGAGGAAACAGGCATACACCGGAGTCCTACGTAGCGTATAATACTGCACAGTGCGCTTGAGGCTCAAGATTGCGCTTTCGGTTGATAGCCCGGGTCTAAATCCGAACTGCGCGTCATGCATGACCAAAAATTCACCCAGAGCCGAATCAATCACACCGTCCAGAATCTTTGCCATGGTAGTCGCAAGTGATATTGGACGATAATTACTCCTATCCGACACGTCCCCAGTCCTATTCTTAATAATTGGAACCACCTGTGTTTGCATCAGCTTCTCCGGCAGGTATGAGTGGCTAATACAAAGAGTACCTATACAGCGTAGCTAAAACTCTCGGAAAATGCACGCCGGCGTGCTTAAAATGTTCGATGCT
Organism: Idaea biselata; assembly: GCA_958496205.1. Lineage (NCBI taxonomy): Eukaryota > Metazoa > Arthropoda > Insecta > Lepidoptera > Geometridae > Idaea > Idaea biselata. Next base: position 4,799 of record CAUEGO010000260.1, read on the forward strand.
GAGCCCATCGTGGCCAGGTGATTTACCCCTACTCATGTTCTGGATTATAGAATTAACTTGTTTGGCAGAGACATGCAGCGTCGGCTCACCCCATCCAGCGTTAGACCCAGCATCAGACACCAAAACAGATGGCCCGAGCGGAGACTGAACTTTAAAATGCTCTTTAAAAATATTAGCAATGTCGTTAGGCTCGCTCACGCCATCAATGCTCACCGGTAGACCAGGCCTGCCATCCAGTTTCCGGGCTGCTCTCCAAAACTTACTAAAACTTTTATTAGCGTGGTGTTCAGCAATCAGGTCCATTTTGATCTGGTCCTTGTTGTTTAGGCACCATTTCAAACGACTTTTGAACTTTTTACGCGTTATGCACATGTAGTCATAGATTACACCAGATCTCGGCCTGTTGTTACAAACCCAGTCATGGAAGGCAAGCCTAGACTCCCTGTATGCTTCCTTGACAAATTGGTTCCACCCACAAACTGTTCTACATCTTTTGGGCACATCTCCACTTACTCTCCTACTTGATACCACAGCCGCTTCACTCAATATACCAACAATCTCTGTATATAAATGATCTAAGCGCTGCTTATGTTCTGGTAATTGACACGATCCATAGCTACATTCTTGGAAATCTTGTGGAAAGTGTAAATCTCTCAGTTTTGAGTGACAAAGTTGATGGTATGCATTTATCTCATTAGTGTCTCTATCACCCCAGATTACAGCGTTATGGAGCTCGGGACGGTTCGTCATCTTTGGTCTTACTAAACCTAAGTTACAATGTACACATAACGGCAGATGGTCAGACAGATAAATGTTCTCTAATATTTCTACATTAGTAATGGTTGTCCAGGCAGACGACGAGACTATACAGTGGTCCAGCCAACTTCTAGAGCCATGGACCTCACTAGTAAAAGTATAGTGTTCAGAATCGAGCCCTAACTTTTCGATATCAGCTAAAATCCATCCCTGGTCTCCACAAAAATTAATTAATTCTTTGTAAAACACTGTATCCGGGTTAGCATTAAAATCACCTAGTAGAAAGAAGCACTCAACATCCACACTATCAATGACTGCGTTGATTTCGCTTAAAACTTCTACAAATAATGGTATATTTTCATCTGCGTTTGTTGGCATGTATACAGAAAAAATCAGTGTTGTACGATTATTACTTGTCGCCTTAATTGCTATGAGTCGAGAACTGTTGCAATTTATGACAGAAACTGAGTCAAAAATACCTCTACGCCACAGTAAGGCTACACCACCATACGGCCTACCTCTCAATAAACCCACACTCGTATCAATGGCTGACTTACCAGCGTATTCAAAATTGTCAGAAATGGTTCCCAGAAAATTAATGTCATGCGGGAAGAGCCATGATTCCTGGAGTGCTACTACATCTGAGACATTACATAACTGCCTCACATTGTCAATTGACTTCTTAACGTTCTTACAATTAAAACTAATGAATCTAGAAATATTGTTGACCCCTGCTCGTTACTTGGATTTTGGATTTCACTGCAAAACTTGACATTTTGGCTACTAAACGGACTACGATTATTGCAACTGGATTGGATATCTTTGACATTTGTCGAACTTCGGGTGAGTAGATTTTTTATATATTGTAATAGAATAAATAACATAGCCTATAATCAAGAAACTTACACGAATAACTGTAAGTTTCTTGCCTATAATTTGTTGTTAAAAAGAGTGTAGATTTTTTTTTTCATTCCTACAAATTTACAACTTATAGATAATATGGATTAGGCTGATTCCGTTCCGAAATATCGAGATAATTTAAATCTTAAAGTAGCTACAACATTATCTAGACCCGGAATTTAAATAAATAATCATCAGATTTCTATTTTCAACTTGGTAATTCTTAAGTAAAGCTGGATATTGGGCGTTACCATGACCTTTTCTCGTTATTTAATTGTTGTTTTGTTGCGCAAAAAAACAGAGTATTTTTTTTTTCTTAGACTATTAAGAAAAAACACAGAAAATAAAAAAAACTTTTTCTGTGATTTTTTTTATTATTTGTGTTTTTTTTTAATTTTATTTATTTATTTTTGATTAGCTGACGAATTAAATCCTGCAATAAGTAGATCATGGTAAGGGTCAAATTTCAAATTTAGCTTCCAAGTAATTACATAGTTGTTAAATTTCGCAATGTCAACTATTCAGCTCGCACACCGAGGTAGATGGTGCGGTGCGTAGTGCACTTAGCAAAGCTTGAAATAGAACAATTTAAATGCTGAGAGGTACAAAAATCTACTTCCCATTTTAACCAACTCGGTCAATTTGTAAGGAAAGTTGTATTTTTGTAATATTTTCTCAACAATAATTGCATGTCGAGGGAACATTTTTGGTTTTAGTAATACATAAATTGTTATTTTTCAAGCTTTGCTGGATTGTCTCTACCCTACCGTTGTAAGGAAATACTGGCTGAAAAATAAATGTTTTTAAACAAGTATTTGAAAATGTTTGTTCCACAAACATGCTTTAGGTGTGTTTTCTCTTAATTGTGATAATTATTTATACTTAGAACAGATTTTATCCATTGTTTCTATATTAAATAAAGAAATATAAACATTAAACCCTTTTAATTTATATGTGTGTTTTATTTATTTCTGACGGATAACTCTAACCTGTAAACAGAATCTCATTTTAAATTTTGAAGATTATTTTTTTCTTTAAAATATTTCTAGTAAATATGTCTTCAGCAATAAAAACAAATGATGATGATGATGATGATGATACTTTAGATAGTGATAGTACTCGTGATTTCGACACCTATCCTTATTCGAAATCCCAATCACGATGAAATTCCAAGACGCGGAATTTTTTCGGAATTTTTTTTGGTCGTATCCATACTTTTGATGTCGCATTTTTAAAACGGCACCCAAAAATCCGATCTATGGTCATAACCCATGTTTTATTGTAAATATCTCGTTTTAAAATTATATTTGTAATAATACTTCTTTTTTTTTTTCTTTAGTTATTTATTCTAACAATAATCTGAAAACGGTGGGACTCTGGGGCTCATGAGACGCGAAACCGTTTCATTTGGTTAGAAAAGGATTCTGTAAGATCCTTTACTGGATACTACTATATCCTATGACCCCGTATAGGCATCAATGACACATTAAACAGACCGAATGTGTTTACACTAGCAGCAGTCGTTAATACCGTGTAGGTAGACAGTCAATATCAGCATCACCTGGGGGGTGGGGAGTGGGGTGTAAACCACGTCTATGGACGACGCGGGTGCAACATTTTAACTTATTTTATGAATCATCACATAACTATATATTTAGTACAATTTTTCATTCGCTGCAAAATAGTAATATAATAATATGATAGTAAGGTATACCGGCGAGAACGTTGCAATATCGAATTGTTCTCAAGTCTCGTAAACAAGCCAGTTGATGGTTCTCAGCAGATGTTTTCTATATCATAAAAACATGAATAATATGTAGTATACCAGTTGTTTAGTTCCCATAGTACGCACTTAGTTGCTTAGTTTGGAGCTAGATTGCGCTGTGTGTATCTTCTGCAATATTTATTTAATTACTTATTAATAGTATAAATTAGAACACCGTGAGAAAACTGACATATTATGTCCTAGGACTGACCACGGTCCGAAGACATGAGACATTCGACAATCCAGATGGCTCCCGTGGCGTCTTCCTGCCTAACCCCTCTATGAGGAAACCCTTATCCTACAGTGGGACGAATGAACGAGGTCACAAGGCACATTGTATTACCTCACTGAAATGAAACTATATAAGTACGCTGGAATTGGTATACCATACAAAATTACATAAAATCTTTGTGCCGATTTGATTTACGGCATGTTGCGCTGTTGACGCGCGTTTTATATTGAAAGTCCGTCCGTGGAACTAATAGTTCCGTGGACGGTCACCATCACATTCAATAGAAAATGCGCGACAACAGCGCAACATGGCGTAGATCAAATAGGCACAAAATTCAGTGCGCTATGAGCTGTCCAGCGACTTGTATCATGGAGGTCAGTGTATTACCTTGATCCTTCCCCTCCTCCATGTACTGGAAATCCTTCAAGGTGTGTATCGCGTAGATGTTCTCCTTGCACTGCATGGCCACCTTCTCGCTGCCGGTCTTGATGAGGTATTCCATCAGGACCAGCGCCTTGTACACGTGCCGCCAGTTCTGGAGCAAACATAACATACTGTCACTACTTCGTCCAGACAGGTACCGGAGCAGAATACCACACACAGCTCAGTGAGGAGCATGCGATCACCTCGCTGAAGCCGGCTGAGAAGCCACCTTCCTTGTCGAAAGTGGCTTCTCTGCCGGCTTGAGAGATGTCTCCACTGTGTTACCAGAGCTTATAAAGGCACAGTCACTTCCTGGCGTAACTCCACTGCTCGTGCCACTTGGGCACTCGGCTGTCACTTGGACACAAGGCAGTTCTCCTCAAGAGAACTAAACACTAGTGTTTGGGGACACGATATGTCTATAACCAATCCCCGACGGCGCTTTGCTGAGCACCTGACGGTACAGCGACCCCCGCCATGTTACCATAAGGTGGGTAAGCGTGGACGATATATCATAAACATGATAGATTAGTTGAGGGACGGTTGTGCCATTCATTACTTCGTCTAGCGCGAAGGCACCTTCAGGGATCAGTTATAGACAGAACATGTCCCCAAGCCAGAGCCCAGATCTTATAAGGCGAGCTACCTGATGCCTATGTTTATGAATCGTTTCGGTCAATAAAGTCGGTAAATATTCTGAACTATCACCTTCACAGTTGGAGAGGCACTCTAAAAGAATGGGGTGCTGAATATTATATGAGGAAGATGTTGTACTGAAAATATGGTATTCCCTGGGGATTACCTGCCGTATTCGAAACGACTCTATGCGTGGACTTAGCTTTTGTCACATTTTCGCTGACGTCGATTAATTTATCACTTACGAGAGCAAACCAAGCATTAAGCCACGCATAGGGTCGTATGCTATGAATACACCCTACCTTTAATCTTTCTTCGCTTCTTGCCCATCCCGAGGTTGCCTGGAAGAGATCGCTTTAAGCGATAAGGTCGCTGATTGTGCCACCTACATTTAAGTTTTGTATTTTCTTTAGATTGTAATTAAGTTTGGTGTTACAATGAAGAATTAATCTATCTACTATGAGTGTAGGTATCTGAAGGTGTTACCTTGCCGTGGTCGTTGAGCCGTTTCCATATCATCTGCATGATCTCGGTGAAAGCCATCACGTTGTACGTGAGGTCTGCTATCTCGGCCATGAGAGTGCTGGACGGACCCCACGGGTCGTTCGACGTCGCTTCACGTACCTTGACCTGGAATCACGGACACACTATTAATAACACGTTACCAGTCCAGTGGCCTAGCTTCGTCCGCCGATCTTGTATAATCGTGCGGGTTAGGCAACGCCTGGGGCTGTCATTACTTGGACGGGTGACCCAATGAGTGACAAAATATAATAAAAATGTGAGCCGTCACGGGACGCCTAGCAGATGTAAAACATCGACTCGCTACTTATAGTAGGTACATATTATATTCCATCATATATACCTATAACGTGGCGAGCCGTCGCCACGGCCTGTATCGCCACGACAACTTTTAGGATTACCCTCGCCTATAGATGTTTCACATCAAAAACTTTCCTCGTAAGTGCATGTTCCCAATAAGTACATTTTGTTAAAAAGCAAAGCACTCTTTCGCAAAATGTACACTAGCCAAAAATGCCATTTTCACCACAAAATTTTACTCAGGTGAAGATTCTAAGGCATAAAGGCGATGCTGAGCCTCTGTGGTATAGTAAGCTAGCAAGCTCGCTAAGTGTGCGGGGTAGCAACCCCGCACACTTAGCGAGCGTCGAGGCTCCAACTACTAAGTTAACTGTACGTATACGAACAATATTCGCACAAAACATAGCACCGATTATTATACACCCACTTATTGTTAATAATACCGGCGATAATGTCGAAACATTAAAGTTCTGCTAATCTGAACTATTATCTATTAGAACCCCCCCGCGGTTTCACGCGGCATTTATAATTTAAGTGGTATGTGCGAGTAGCCTTAGCCCAGAGCCAGCCTTATTTTCAGAGAACAAGCTCGTTATTTTCTTAATAAACCGTTTGAAATGAGCCCAAAAGGTTGACATCGATTGAGTAAGCAATAAATGTAACTGAATAAAGCCATGCCCTTGACCCCTCGCCGCGAAACCTGACCAATGTCGGCCCACGGACGGACGTCGGTCGCTCGCGCCGCCTCGGACAATACCAGAATTTTGAATCAAGTAAACTGCCGCAAATTGGATTTTTGTTTTTGTACTGTGATTTTGTTTTAAGTACTTAGTATCTTGTTAGGTGGTACCTACCTACTTATTTTATCGTTATTTGATTATCTACTAGTTGCGTCCCGCGAGTTTACAAGCGTAAGTCCCGATCCAGCGGGCATATCAGGATAATAGAGCTCCAGCTATCTGCGTATCAAGTCTAATCGCAATCGGTTTAGTAGTTTTTGCGTGAAATAGTAACAAACGTACTTACACACAAAATGCTGCCAGGAGCAGATCTTTTACTCTACTACGGCGAAGCCAAAAGGAAGTGTTATAATTTTGGCGATCTATGTATGTATTTACAACCAGTTTTGTTAAAACACTTTTAAAAATAAAATCTTTATAAAAAGTCTATGTTTATGTTAGAAATGTATGGTAGATAGGTACCTGGGCATCGCTGTAATTATGAGCTAAGTTTTTAATATTCCTCCTTAGACCCGCCACGTTGACTTGCATATCGTCCCGGCCTCGGGGCATCTGAAACATAACCACATAACATACATTCACACACCGTTTGTAACGTACTTCTTGAACACTAGGAACATCTGGGGGGTAAGCACACAATATTTCCCATTATTTACTTAAATTAATACAGTGGATTATAGTAATATTGTTAGTACTTACTTACTAGATTAGTTTTAATAATGTGTTATTTTTATGCAATATAATATTATTATTCTAAATAAATACTTATATTATGTAAAAATATTGTGGTGTTAAAATTATTACTTTCAATTGAGTTGCGATTGCATTGAATTATTTTAGTCTACCCTTGAGGAAGACCACGGAACGGGGTTGACGAAATGCTTAGGCCGGGCGCACTTTGGATGCATGTCGTCCGAATTTCAATCGTGCGCTAACGTACGGAGACGTATGAATAATCCCACCCATCCAAGTACTACGAAAGCGCGCAGACTACATACGAATTAGTCTTACGTATACTGATTAGTATGCAATCTGCGCGCTTCCATAATACTTGGAAGGATGGGATTGTTCGTACGTCTTAATACGTTTGCGCACTAATGATTTCGGAAGAAAACGTATCCAAAGTATGGCCGGCCTTAATATAATAAAAGAAACGCGATAAAACCGGAAATTATTGATTGAAAAAAAAAACGGTTATTATAATTGTAGGTACCTACAATAATCATTAACAATCGAGTAACTAATATTATATCTCGGATTAGATCATAAAATTTCCAAGATAACAGAAAGGAAGTATGTAGGTATGCAGCTCATACTCGTGCTGAGAATCTGATTTATTTGAGGAAAACCATGAGCATACCGCGCTTATAGGCTTTTATTATCGAAGGTTTTATGTTAAGTAAGTATGGACATGATTTTCTATTTATTTAAGGTAATATTTTGATTGTTTATAATTTGCTAACAGCGCGTTTCTATTTCTCCCATGTAGGTCTTCAGATCCCTTGGGAATATAAGGACCATTTAAGTAAGTATTTCAAAAGCAACCTAGGAGTTTCAAAGAGCTTTAAACATAGGTTGTTCATTTCTTGATTGCAAATGTGCATAGTTCCGACATAATCTATAAACATTGGCAGCCATTTAATTATAGATGTTTCTTTATTTACACAATATTTCCCATTATTTACTTAAATTAATACAGTGGATTATAGTAATATTGTTAGTACTTACTTACTAGATTAGTTTTAATAATGTGTTATTTTTATGCAATATAATATTATTATTCTAAATAAATACTTATATTATGTAAAAATATTGTGGTGTTAAAATTATTACTTTCAATTGAGTTGCGATTGCATTGAATTATTTTAGTCTACCCTTGAGGAAGACCACGGAACGGGGTTGACGAAATGCTTAGGCCGGGCGCACTTTGGATGCATGTCGTCCGAATTTCAATCGTGCGCTAACGTACGGAGACGTATGAATAATCCCACCCATCCAAGTACTACGAAAGCGCGCAGACTACATACGAATTAGTCTTACGTATACTGATTAGTATGCAATCTGCGCGCTTCCATAATACTTGGAAGGATGGGATTGTTCGTACGTCTTAATACGTTTGCGCACTAATGATTTCGGAAGAAAACGTATCCAAAGTATGGCCGGCCTTAATATAATAAAAGAAACGCGATAAAACCGGAAATTATTGATTGAAAAAAAAAACGGTTATTATAATTGTAGGTACCTACAATAATCATTAACAATCGAGTAACTAATATTATATCTCGGATTAGATCATAAAATTTCCAAGATAACAGAAAGGAAGTATGTAGGTATGCAGCTCATACTCGTGCTGAGAATCTGATTTATTTGAGGAAAACCATGAGCATACCGCGCTTATAGGCTTTTATTATCGAAGGTTTTATGTTAAGTAAGTATGGACATGATTTGCTATTTATTTAAGGTAATATTTTGATTGTTTATAATTTGCTAACAGCGCGTTTCTATTTCTCCCATGTAGGTCTTCAGATCCCTTGGGAATATAAGGACCATTTAAGTAAGTATTTCAAAAGCAACCTAGGAGTTTAAAAGAGCTTTAAACATAGGTTGTTCATTTCTTGATTGCAAATGTGCATAGTTCCGACATAATCTATAAACATTGGCAGCCATTTAATTATAGATGTTTCTTTTGTTTTGTGCTGTTGGATTTAATCGCGTTGCGTTTATTATTTTTAGCATTTTATCAATGCCCAACGTTTCGACATCATCGGGATCAGATCTCTTCCTCAGGTCTACCGAGATCTTTACAGAATTTTTCTTCAGGTCTACTACGACTCTACGAGGAAGAGATCTGTAAAGATCTCGAAACGTAGGGCATTGATAAAATGCTAAAAATAATAAATGCAACGCGATTAAAACCGGATTAATTCCTTTAATCGTTGAACTTCCTATTTTTACCACATACAAACCTACAGTTTTCCTCGTCCAATTACTTCACTATTCATTCCACGAACCTTCATTCAAAGGTGGCCTTAAACTCGACAACAAACGCCATTGATACGAAGACGAAGATTCAAAGGCATTTTTTACCGTCCAAGAATTTCCGCCAAGTCGAAAGACATCTCAAGTAAAGAAGCAGTGGAAAATGTCACCATGTAATGGGTGTCGGAAGATAGAAATCGAGGCATACCTCGGAGAAGTGTGCTATACATTAAACTACTATCTATAGATCTTCTTGTATATTTATAAAATTCAGTCCTGACTGACTTTTACCAACGGAGAGCCCAAACCGCTGGTCCTAGAGACATTAAATTTGGAGAGTGTGTTCTTTGTGGTGTGTATGAATCCACTTCTTCTTCTTTTCATGTAGTGGTGTCTCACCTAGTGTTAGAGTTTTCACATCGCCTTTAGGCCTCTAACTTGACTTACGACTGCTATCTGGGATAACAACAATATTCCATTATAATAACATGGATCCACTAAGAAAGGAATTTTGGAATATCCCACGGGATCGGGACTTACACGGTAGTAAACGCGGGGCGCCGGTCGCGGTGTAGTGTTATCTAGAAACGGGGATAAACGGGATATTATTTTGCCAATATAGTTTTATCAACTCGCGTGATACAACATACAACTAAGACTGAACTAATACTTGAGATTAAATTTGTTCTTAGGAACGATTTGCAGACGTAGTCTACTCCGCTTTGGTACCGGAATCTCTTTGTAATAAACCTTTCGGCAAGGTTCCGTCTCTATTTACGTAGTAATTACAGAGCAGTTAAACTTGCTCAATAATGAAGTTCATTTTATCTTTTAAAACTAAAGATAAGGCTTTATGGAATTTGAAGATATAAAATAATGGATTCTGAACAATCAGTTTCGTATTTCATTGGTTATATGATGCTGTTAGAAGATGTCTATGTGACCAGAATTTCAACATCCGAAAGAGAAAAACAAAGGAAAATCGAGTATCTCACGCGTATTATTTAATTTCATTACTAGCAGAGCCCCGAGATTTCACCCGCGTAATTCGCGATCCCGCGGGAATATCAGGATAAAAATCCTATGTGTTAATTCAGATCTGGATACAAAGTGTCATCGCAATCGGTTCAGCAGTTTTTGCGTGATTGAAACACAAACATCTAAACATTCGCATTTATAATATTAGTGGGATAGTAGGCTGTGATAGACCGTAAGTTGGTTACAGTTCTCGATTAATTCACTCAGTATATAACTCAGTACCACTGGAAATGTACAGGACTGGCGATATTTTCTACATAATTCTATAAGCTGTTCAATGCACGTAAAAATCCGCGAAAACAACCAACAAAGTGTCTACCAGTGCTGAATTAGCACTGGGTTACCTCGCTCCATGATTCCAGTTGCGTTTTGCGTTGGAATCCAATCCAGTTACTGAACTGAATTGTTTACTGTTTACAGTGCAATTTCTGTACCTACCGATTTACAGTATATCAGTTGTATTTCAGCGCTGAACATTCCATCAAAGGAATATAAACATGTAAAAGGGATGTAAAACTAGACAAGCTGTATCCCGCGTAAGTCCCGGTCGCGTGGGAATTTAGAAAAAACACTTACTGATCAGAAACCTGCGCCATCTAGCCCCGTGGTAAGCGACTAAGCTTGTGTTACGGTGACTAGACAACGGATATAATACTTATATTTATTTTTATTTTGTATAAATACATACATATTATACAGAGAGGGACACCCAGACCAGACACAAATATTTATTTTATAAGCATAAAGAACAGACTCTCCATATTTCAGCTCTCTACTATCAGCGGTTTAGGTTATGCGTTGATCTATCAGTCAGTCAGGACAAAGCATTTTATAGATATAGATATTGTTTATAGATATATAGTCCACCTCGGCCTTGAGTCGAGATCTCTGACTGAGTCACCTTATTAAACACGAGTCCGGGGAACAAAGACCAACTTTACCAAACAAAATAATATGTTATTTCTACATACGGACGTACGTATACCTACGTATGTGTTTAAAATTGATGTAAAGTTCAGTAACATTTGATAAAAATAACACAATACAATTGTTCGTACTAAGGACAGACAGATTTTCGTAGCCTTTGTTAGTGCTTAGGTATGCACAGATAGCCAATTTAGGAGATCGAGACGACTAGATAAAAACTTCTTTGTTTTTCAAGGTTCTTTACCTCGAAAGTTTAAAAAGGAACCCTTATGAAATCACTATTATAGCTTGTCCGATTGTCTGTCTGGCTGTATGTTAACACTAATTTTTTCAGGTCCGGGGGATCCGGATACTAAGATCTTCACTAAACTGTAGCCCTTATCTTCTATTATTATAAAGCGGAAGAGTTTGTTTGGTTGTTTGTTTGAACGCGCTAATCTCTGGAACCGCTGGTCCGATTTGAAAAATTATTTTAGTGTTACTTTTGATCCCGATATTCCCACGGGATCGGGACTTACGCGGGTGTAACCGCGGAATGTAGCTAGTTAGGTGTATAAAATATTAAGATTCTCTGACCAATTTATCTGAAAAAAATCTGACCAACCAATAAGGACCAATTTAGATGTCCGTGAAAACTTGTGAGTAACCAAAATGTGCCATATTTTTTATTTCACCGACCTTTACTTTTGTTTGTGATTTATTTTGACGGGTTTTTGATCAGTACTATCTATTGAGAGAACATGGGACTAGTTTCAGATATTTTAAAGGCCAATTCATACTAACGCAGAATATAACCCTATTACTTGTTAAATCAGTTGTAAAGTACAATAAATTCGCAATAAATGTAGAAATTAATTGTGTAGTAGAGATATTGCTGCGCTAGTAAGAATTGACCCTAAGCAGAGCTGATTGAAAATGTAGATCGTAAAAAGTGAACGGGGAGTTAAAATTTAAAGTGAGAGTGAGCATATTAGTGTGGGTTTACTACCATCTATACAGACAACTAGCTGCGTCCCGCAGTTTCACCCGCTTAAGTCCTGATCCCGTGAAAATATTGGGATCAAACGTAGCTTATATTACTCCTCGATAATGTAGCTTTGTATTGGCGAAATAATTTTTGAAATCGGTCCAGTAGTTTCTGACCCTATTCGTTACCAACAAATATCAGATCTTTACTCTTTATAATATTAGTATAGATATATACTATAAAAACGTGGCTGTATACTTATTTTAATATAATAATAGATAGTGTGCATAATCTCTGAAATAGAAAATAATCTAGCATGTTTTGATAGGTTAATAAAACGGTGAAAAATGAATTAAAACAAATAAAAGAGTGCCATTAAAACGTAAAGTTGTTAGCCACAATGATTAGCAAAAATCGTGATTAGATTAGAAAAAAAAACAAAGTGTATTAAAAAATGTGTAAAATAATAAAACACAATAATAATACACAGCTCTACAAAACAGTTAAAACTTACTTTTAGTGCATTTACTGTGTGTTAGGCTTTAAAAACTTCCGGTTAGGTGTAGTCGCCGCGTCTGCCGACAATCATTCACATAATAATAACACACACTATTATTTCCAGTCATGCACAGTAATAATTAATAATACACATTATTATTTTATTAGAAATCATTTTTACACTGTCTTTAAAATTAATTTATAGTATAATTCCAATTTTAAGCAGTAATGTCGAAGGCACTGCATGAGAAAACCATATTAATGGAAAAATAGTGTTCTTCTGCACTGCAACCTTCACTATTATAAACACAATATACAATAGAATTTAGAAATAATCATGCAGTAATAATAAACGATTAGTTAGAGGTGTAACAAAGTTGTTCAACTACACATAGGTGCACTGTACATGCAGGCCATAGCACTACTGAGCTAAGGTTATGTTACGAGACCTAAGTGGTGGCGCACGCAGGACAATAATGAAAACTAGTAAAATATCTACTTTTATCTAAAAATCCCTACGTCTTACTTAACTATACTTTTAAAACTTTACTTTTCCAATCTTCTCTAGCAAAATAGAAGCAAGCTGAAAAATTACGCCCTGGAGTCCTGGGTCTAAAAGAATATGGCTATTGCTACCCCTGCCCACCGTAAAAGAGGTTTCTTGGTGGAAAGCTTCGACCGGGGCTAGTTACTATTACCACCCACAGAACTAAGTCGTAGCGCCAATGAGACTACTAAACGTGTTCCGATATTTAGACCGGTGCAACCACTTAGAAAAACGAGCCCGATTTTGTCCTTCCTAGCTTCTAGATGAGCCGAACTACATCATAGACCATATCATCACTTATCATCAGGTGAGATAGTGGCCAAACGCTCACCTTTCGTTTATAAAAACATATGACTTGGGTTACCTTCGCCCATAAATACTTGGAAGTCAGACAGCGTAGTTCACCAATTTTCCTTGAAAGTAAATTACAACAAGTATTCACGATTTAGCCGACCAATATACAGTCGCGTCGGCCTTACAATTATGCGGGTAGGTTGTTAGGTAATAGTGGGAGGAAGCCCTCCAAAGGTAAGCAGCTACCTAGACGAATACCTGTGTGGATAACTATTGACTATTACTCGAAACTGAATTAGAACACGTTGCGTTATTTTGGTTGGAACTTCTTTAGAACTAAAATTATGAATTGTAGGTACCCAGAGACTGTCGTAATAAAAAAAAACTGTCGATTCGTCCTAGAGACTTTCCCAAGAAAGGCCCCAGCCAAGGAATTCTTTATTCTGACATCCGTCAGCAAAAATATGACAAAGGATTATTTAGCTAAGACCTTTATTGAAATCGCCTCGTATAAGACTGTTGCTTGATATTGCTTAAGTTATCGGAATGTTAGGCAATTGATGAATTACTTGATGGAATTAATGAAATATCTACTTAAAAATATATCAAGAATATCAACAAGCCACAAACTAATTATATTTTACTTCTTCTTTTCGTATAGTGGTGTGGCTGATCTAGTGTTCGATTTCTCAGGTCGCCCTAAGGCCTCTACTAACTTGACCTAACGACTGCTATCAGAGATAACAGCCGGGACCAAAAGATTAACGTCCCTTCCTAAGAAGTGTGTACCTACTAAAAGAATATCGTTTCAGAATACTAAATACAGGCACAAACATTCTGAAACAGACCATTTCGTACGTCTCTATTAAATTTATAAAACACAAAGGCGACTTGGAGTCTCTAACAGTAGAAATATTTCAGCCTCTGTCCCTCCAGTGACTCCAGTGGGCCGTTTAAAAAAAATTCAATACGAAACTGAAATTTTTCACGCACAGAAAACCCTGCTACATTCAAATTTAAGTCTAAAACTCCCAACTTTACAGTTGAAAACGAAACATATCTGCAATCTACAACCCAGGAGACTAATATTGTTAACGAACTCGAAAAAAATCTAGGCCATTCTAATTCAAACCTAAATACTTCTGAATTTAGAGTTGAAAATGAAGCAGATATCACAGAGGTAAATATGACACGAACTAATGTTGACAGATGCTTTTACACTGATGACGTCACTCGTCATTAAGTTAAAAGGTGCTAACGAGATAGAGGCGCAATCATAATCAGTAACATACGAGTCAATTTGGTAAATATTTGAGTTTGATATTCAATAGATAGATATGATTAAATTATAATTATGGAAGATCATATCATCCATCACAGAACTATTCAATTATTCAGATTCGATATCAATTTCTATATTGTAGTTTGTGATGATTTTTTAGCGTTCCATACCTCGAAGGTAAAACAAGGAACCCTATAAGACCACTTTCTTATCCGTCTGTCTGTCACGGAAACGTGTGGACCTATAAGCAAATTAAAATTTATATTAGGTTCTGAGGTCTAAGTGTCTATTATGTGTATAGAAAAAAGATTCTGAGATAACGCGCTAATAAGATATGACCAAATTTAGATTTTCGCGAACACTTGTTTATTTTGATTCCTACATATTTTGTTTTTCTCCGAAACGATTTACGCTATTTGAATGTGTTATCTACAAGCTGAATGTTCAGATGTGTAATAAATTTTTATTTATTTATTCTTATTATGGCAATAATTTCAAAGACCTCCCTTGTCTCCACCATTCACTGCCTAGTGTTAGTTGGGTCCAGTCCTTATTGTGCGAGTCCAACAATTAATTTGCGTAGTAAAATTGTCCAAAATATAATTTAGATTGTCAAATAACATTTGATTTTCTAAAAAAAAATTAGGAGAGTACCGTTTCCTATACATTTTTGAGTCAATATAGTTTAGATAGCAGTTCAGGTGCAAGATAGTTTAATTTTGAGTGTATTGTTTGCAATTGGGGTGATGTTGAAATTAAGTTTAATAACGTATCAGCGCCGAGACGGTGCGACGATCAGTGTATTTGCTATGTTTGACAAATATTGGATCACCTGTTTTAAAATAGGTAATAGGAACGTAATAATAAACTTTTTGAACTAACACGATTGGAACTCATACGGAACTCACTTCGGTCTTGGTCCCCTCGCGACCAAGACCGTTGTAACATGGTCGAAACGTCAAGGTAAAATATAAAATTATAAGAACTTAATAAGTACTATCTGTGGATTTTCCGTATGAATAGTTTTGGTTTGTCTGTCAATTTCTAAACATTCCTAATTGAAGCCAAACTATACTTTGAACGGTTTTAGTGACGTTGAATGTCAGTCACAAGAGCAAAACAATGTGTGAATTAACTATCGTACCTACTGACGATTACCAACGCGGCGGTCGTAAAAATCGTGTGCTACAGGCAAACAAGACATATAGGTATTTCGTCAAGTAAATAGCAGTGATAAATAATTGCGGCAAGTTTATTACAAATTTAATTTATACGTGCATGTTTATAAAACCATCAAACCAAATATTGTTTACAATCAGACCTATTCAATTAAATACCTATACATATAAATCATTGATACATACGATGAATAATTAATGGCCAATAATAAAGCCTTGAGGTACTCCGTAAAACACTACGCTAATTAATGTAAATAGTAAAATTGATAAACTTAAAATCAGTGAATATAAACGAAAGTTAATGAGTAAAACGCTCATTGTTATCATACTTGTGGTTAATAACGATTTAATTAAAATCCGTGTACAACACTTTGTAGGTACTTCACTTAGTCAAAAGTTTTTTACAGATCCCAAAAACATTAATATTTTAGAATAACTGTATCCGTGAAAATAGTAACCGAAACTAGTCTTTATTACATTTTTAATTAATAAGGTTAAGTATAAAAATTTACAATGTATGTGTAAATGTGTGTAGATTATATGTATTTGTGGCCCGGTAGGTGTGCGGAATCGGCTTGGCAATGCAGAACGTGCGTTGAACTCTACAATTTGTGTCCGAAATATACACAGATAACGTTGTTTTTACTAAAAATATAATTTATTCAGCAGATGTTGGCATAAAAAGCAAATGTTTCCGGACCTGTTCTAGGTCAGTTACTGGTTTTCCTTTATCGGTAAACAAGAATGGGAAAATAATAAGAAATATTGATGGTGTTTACAGTAAACACGGAAACACGGTGTGATAGATATCTCAAATGACAATAGAAGTGATGACGATATCGAACAAGTAGTAGCATTATTGTATTGTATTACAATTACAGCTATATATTTAATTTGACTTCAAAACGTTCCTTTAGCATTTAGTTGGGTTGGGAATCAGGAAACATTTTCCGGCAGCTTGTGACAATTTCGCTTGAGAATTGCCGAACCAATTTCAATGAAACGTCAAGTAAAACGTTAAATATCTTTTTAGATTGCAAAAATCTAAGAAAATATTGGATACCTAATTCAGAATTTTAAAGATTAATTTTAACCAGTGCTTCTTAGAATTCAAATTCAAAATAGTTTAGCCGTTATAAGGGGCACAGACAAACATAAGTACATAAGTATATCAAAATTCAAAACCATAACCCTCCGTTTGTCGTAGTCAGGTAAATATTAAAGCAGCTGTTACATGCTTGCATCAATGAACCTAGTTTAATCACATAACTCCAATCATAATCGACGTGGATCGTCGTTGCGTTGTATGAGTTGCGACGGCGGCGCGGGCGCAGCGCGAGCGCGGGCATAGAGCACAGGTTGCGCAGGCGCACAGAGACGGACATTCACCTCGCTTAGTACCGTGATTGTAGGTAGGTGGGTTGGGTGTTGTTTCTGTTTGTGAATTTTGCTCAACTTATGTGCGTATTTTTGGCATTTTGTGGGTTTTTGAAATGTTAACCATTGTGGTTATAGGGAATCTTAGTCCCTGAAGAAAAATAAATATAAGTTTTATATCCGTTGTCTAGTCCCCGTAGTAATTTAGCTTAGTAGTAATTTATGAATTTGTATTTTTTTTTCAATTTTTAAATCTAACGATAGAGTTTGACCCCAAAATCTGCGAATTAGCAGCAGATTTTGGAGTGTTAGTGATTCCTGATTTCTTACAAAATTACCGACATACCTATATACCGTTATTTAAAAAAAATGATGCTGATACGTCCATGTTAAGAGTTGAGACATTTTATGTTACGCGCCTAGGTCGTGCTCACCGGGGCATTGAATTTTAGAAATGCTTTCAATGCCAACAAAATAATACAAATGTTCACACGTCGATGACTTACAATATACCACAAACCCTTTATCCCCACAACTACTAGATTGTTCTTTGTAAATAACGAATACGATAACGATAGATAAAAATGTACGAAAATACATTAATGATAATAAATCAATTTTATTAGGTAAGTACAACAAATATTTAAAGAAATTGTTTGCGTTTGTTTGTTACCTCTTCACGCAGCGACCCTTGGCTGATTAGTCTGATTACTGTAGGTATAGTAATTTGTAATGCGACCTCAAAGTACTCCAGTCTATCTATCTATCTTCTTATTTGGAAAAGGAAACTTAAGGGGAAAGTCTACCTACTCTTTTCTCCATACAAACTTCGACTGTTTAGTACATTGAAATATTACATTTTTTTGGTCTCCGCGTGCATTTGTCAGAGGACGCAATTTTATTTTTTAGATATCAAGGGGGGGGTTAGTAAAGTTAAATAATAGTTTGTGGGGTTGTGGCTCTTGTCCCACGGCCGCCATCTTGGAAAAACGGGTTCAAATGGTTTTTATGGTTTATTTGACGAACTATAGGTCTCACATAAAAAATAATTAACATTTTGTTTTGCAAATAAGATTATCTACAACTTTTGTTAAGTAACTTTTAGTCGTAGAACTAAAAATAAAAAGTTATAAGCGATAATCCATGGAAATTTGAGAAACAAATTCTATTGGTCATTTATGAACCGATTTTGATGATTATTTTTTTATTCGGAAGGTAGAAGTCCCAAGGTGGCTCCATAAAAAAAAACATGGATCGGACGAGGATCTTCGGAGTGATGAGCAGAATAGTTCCTCAGAGAGTAGTAAATTACTAACTTTTGGACTTTTACCCTTCGATCATATATAACCTACATAGATGCACGATCCATATAATTTTTTTATGGAGTCACCTTGGGACTTCTACCTTACGAATAAAAAAATAATCATCAAAATCGGTGCATAAATGACCAATAGAATTTGTTTCTCAAATTTTCATGGATTTTTGCTTGTAACTTTTTATTTTTAGTTCTACGACTAAAAGTTACTTACCAAAAGTTATAGATAATCTTATTTGCAATACAAAATGGTAATTATTTTTTTGTGAGACCTATAGTTCGTCAAATAAACCATAAAAACCATTTGAACCCGTTTTTCCAAGATGGCGGCCGTGGGACAAGAGCCACAACCCCACAAACTATTATTTAACTTTAAACTAACCCCCCCTTGATATCTAAAAAATAAAATTGCGTCCTCTGACAAATGCACACTCAAATGTAACATTTCAATGTACTACACACATCAACATCGTCTAGGGATATTTTATATAAAGTTCTTAAACTTAAAAAATACTGGCCGATTTAAAAATATTTTAATGGAACCTTATTGTATAGGCCTTATTGTATGATTCCAAATTTGAATTTTAAAAAATTAATTAAAAACATAAAATTAGCGCGGCAATTATTGTAGCGAGTTCGAAGGTTTAAATTTACTTAACGCAGTTTTAAGCATTTTGTTTAAACAAATTGAAGTTTTAATTTTTTATTTTTGATTAATTACAATTTAATACAACTGTATGCATCATGCAGCGGCGTCATTTAACAAGAAACGAAATGTTAAGGGCAGTAGGAATGCTCCAAGCTGGGGCTACTCAACGGAGTATTGCCGAGGAGATTGGAACAAGACAAAACGTGATATCAAGATTGTGATCACGTTATCGTGCTACTGGTGAAGTGGCTGAAAGGCATCCAGGCGGAAAGCGGATAACTACCCAAAGACAAGACCGATTTTTGCAAGTGGCCGCGAGAAGACAACCAAATGTTACGGCCATGCAGTTGGTTCAAACGCTCCAGTCAGACCACCAGGTGCTTGTCAGTGACCAAACTGTGAGGAGAAGACTGCACGAGGCTAACCTTCATTCTCGCAGGCCGCTTCGTACTCTAGCACTACGCAGAGGAAATCGTGGACGAAGATTACAGTGGGCTAGAGAACATTTGCCTTGGGAAGATATCGAGTGGTCGGTAGTGTTGTTTACCGATGAGTCCCGATTCGGATTTTATCCTGATTCACGTAGAGTACGCGTATGGCGAGCTTCTGATCGTGACAACCGTCTGCAACACCCTCAGGAGGTCCATCCATACCATGGCGGAACAATTATGGTTTGGGCGGGAATTCGTATTGGTGGAAGAACAGACCACGTTTGGATCAGAAACACTATGACTGCCGAAAAATACCGTAATCAGGTGCTAGCACCAATAATCTATCCCCATCGACTGCAAATGGGCCAAGTTTTCACGCTCATGCACGACAACGCCCGTCCGCACACTGCGCGAGTGGTGACCAGCTGGCTAGAGGAGCACGACGTGTCGGTCTTAGACTGGCCCGCGCAGTCACCAGACCTAAACCCCATAGAGCACGCGTGGGATATGCTTCAAAGAAGGGCTTTGAGGAATTTGCCTCCAAATGTTGCGACTGAAGAGCAACTTTTTTTGCATCTTAGCAGGACCTGGGACAATATTCCGCAGCAAGATATTGACAACCTGATTCAAAGCATGAAAAACCGTTGCAGGGCCGTGATTAACGTCATGGGTGGTTTCACTGACTACTAATTTTAACTTCAAATAAAAAAACCTAATAATTTCGTTTTACTTTATTTTTTTCCTTAGATAGACATTTTATCTTAAATTTAACATTATTTCACTTTTTGCGTTTTTTAAAATAAAAAAATATTTAAGCATAAAACAATATTTTGTTGTATTCTAAATCATAGTCTGATAAGTAGGCTTTACAAAAATATATACATGGTGTTTGTTAGTAAACACAATTTTTGAGTAAATTGAGAAATTCTGAATATCCCTAGACGGTGTTGATGTGTGTAGTTACAGAAATAGTAGACTTTGCTCCTAACCGAGTTCTGTAATACAATAAGATATACAGCAAGATGCCATATGTTTAAATAAATTAACCTCTACGGATTCGCCTCTACCGATTTGGGTGAAACTTAGCTTATCCACACCTAGGCGCAATAATCAATAAAAGAATGCTTTACATCCTGATCTGGAGGTAAAATTAAACGCGAAATAGCGGGAAGATGATAATGAATAATTTTCGATAAGAAAAAATATTTTTACGTGAATCATTTAAGGTAGGTAGGTACTTAGGTAGGTATCAATATTTATTTACATACAAGGTACCAAGATCTGAAATTGATGACTCAAAGGATTCTAAAAAGTATGACGTTGGCAGGACACAAAATAAATGATAAAAATATTTCACAGAAAAACTTGATGAAAATAATGTTGTGTTCAGTTTACTGTCGAAATGATGTATTATGTAGGTAAGTATATACACCCAAATGTGTACGAGCAGTCGTAAACGTAACCTTGACCTTAAGGGAAGAATAATCCTCCTAAAGAATACGACGCAAGTACATTCCTGGTACTAACGTTAAATCTTTTAGGAAACAGGGAATTTATCTAGGAGAATCAGAGATTAAGGAGCTTGTCCAAAGAGATGCGAAGAGGATTCGGTATCAACTGGTTTAGATTAAAAGATTTCGTCGGAATATTAAACATTTTACTGCATTTTTTGTAGTTTTTGTTCAGAGAAACTTAGCATCTTGCATGACTGTCTATATTGCGAAATTAAGGTTAAAATGAGAGTTATTTTCAGCGGAAGTCGTTGTTACGGGCCATTACGTTGCTTGTAAATTAACGTAAGAGGTCTGTGCTCATCAAATGGACAAGTTTTTGTGAGCAATTTCAGTACGGATGCAAAATAGCTTGTTTTTATAGACCGGGCGGGCGAAGCTCTCTACTTCAAGTATGGCAAAATGTTCTAGTCTATTATATCTATGTATGTTATGATGATTGACATGTAGGTACCTATAATTAATTATGATGATTCTCATCTAGAGGTCGTATTGCTCAACCGATTTTCACGAAACTTTGTTTATGTATACGTGTAGGTTACTCTGAATTAATAGAGATCTGTTTTTCGTGGGAAATTTTTTATTAGTGGGTTATTTTGCCCACTAAAGGGGGCTCAGTGCTTTCGAAGTCTACTGTATACTATTGCTATTAATGGCTGTAAAACCGTATAGTAGAATGAAAGAAACATTGACTTTTGTTACTGGCACAAAGGCTTTTAATGTTGGAATTCTAAAAATACCATCAAGCATATTATATACGAAGAAATCAATAGTTTAATACAATTAGGCAACGTACCCTTCAAGGTCTCTAGACTAGGCTAGGCTGCCTTGATGCAACTGTGCTACTATTATGACACGTATGTTAATAGAGCCTTAATTAGTTAGTAAAATACTTCGATAAATATTCTGATGATTTTAGAAGACGATCGACGAAATTGAGCAATGTTAGGTTTTGAAGAAAAGTAAAAATATTCATAGATGAGATGACATAGACAGTGGGGAAAGTTTTTACCCAAATTCAATTTTTAAATTTTAATTAGTTTTAACTATTTATTGTGATTGTGGATTCGAATTCCGCTATGAGCATTGGAATTGAGGAAATTATTTTCCTCAATTCCAATGCTCATAGCGGAATATCCATAAATAAAATGACCAATAAATATCCAATATCCATTTTTTATTGCTTAAAGCATTTTTTTCTGTTCTTGCGATCTGTCCTTTCGACATTTAGCGAGATTTTAAGCATTTGTGAGATCGGCATGAATGGTATACGGTGTCCTGTCCAGTGATCTTGTGGCGCCCGTTGTTGTAGCCTTTTGAACATTGTGTTTAGCATTCATTTTCTTGCAAGTTGGGTCGGATGAAGTTCTACCCTTTTGCTATATGCTCTTATGCTTTGCGTTATCTCTTCCTTTACGGGTCTAATTAAGGCTCTATTAACATACGTGTCTTTTATGATTCCTAGGTCGCGATGAATCTGATCATTTGTGACATACCGCGGTGCACCCGAAATATTATCAGGGAAAAATGCATTATCAAAACTCCTCTCGTGAAAGAGATCGAACCAGAGCTCCTCGCTTACCAACGAGTGACAAGACCACTAAGTGACTTTACCCTGTTGCTTTAGATTTATGGTTAGATCACTCGCCTGGCTGGCACGGGTTCGAACCTCGTCACGGAAGGATTTTCGATGATGAATTTTTCCTTGACCAATGTTATTTCGGACTATACCAAAGGAGAATGATCGACAGCTATCGTGTCTGTTTCCTGACGTGTAGGTGCCTTTCCTACCTACCCATTTTAATTCAATTGCATGCCTATATTTAGGGATTACATAAGTATGAATGTATTTGACAGTTTAATTTCGTAGCCAAAGTTAATGTTCACGGTTTTTTTGACGATTACAGGAAAGCGGGCCGTATTTCCCGTAAACGAATTAAATTTATTTTTAATTAGACAAATATTAGTCACCGACTGGTCATATTTTAAAGGCCGTAGCGATGTTTATCTATTGCTAAAAGTTATCTAGCGGTCAAACTAAAAAGAGAGAACAAAAACTGGTATTATTTAGGATGTCCGCCATTATATCATTTCTTCCGGATTTTTTTTTGGTCAAAATGAGTTTGTTTCCTGTAAGGTTTTAGGGTTGTCAACATTTTCGGTGCAACTGCAATATACGCAAAAATACACGTTTTAGAACCTTTGGACATGGCACTTTTATCCCTTTTCTGCGTTTCGTGAATTAACGTGTTAGGTAGTAAGTAGTACATCGATTAATAATTATGTTTCGTTATTTTACTTCTTTTTTTTTTTCAGAAAAAGGCAATGCCCTTTTTACCCTGAATGCAATGTCACTACCAATTTATTACAGGTAGTTGTCAACGCTAGTTGCACTACACTGCACAAGCACAGCTAATGGGTACTGCTAAGTAGGGCAGTTGAAACAATAAGTTGGCTTGCATAAGAGCGACGTCGCCTCAACGTAACATGCCAGAGGTAGGTAGATAGGTAACGTAGGTACCTTGAGAACTAACATGAGCTAGAACTGGCTGAGACATCGCCGTTTGTATTGTGTGGGCAGATAGCTTGCAAATGTTGCATGTCATATTGTATTGTTAGTTAGAGGATTTTTATTGTAGGCTCTAGCTGCACCCCACTTTCCCCACTAGTCCTTAAAGTCTACCTACTCTTTTCTCCATAGAAGCTTTACACACGTAGTCGACTGTTTCCTCCCTGGATAAAGACATTAGGGAAAATAATTATGTTAATGCCATTAAATACTATATCGGCCATGACCCCTATGTTTTTTTTTTTTCATTTACTAATTAGAAAATAAATAAAATTTAGAAAAATAATAACATAAAAAATATCTAATCGTAGGGTAAAAGGTGGCAGATGTAGGTTTTAGGGCATTATAAACATATTTGCTCTAAAGTCTTTATCACTATAATGTCGTCGGTCCACCAAGTAGGAGTATTTTAAGGCTGAATAGGCAGATCGTTTTTGCGTAGAACTAACAGACATCATTACAAACTTTCGCGTTTATAATAGGTAAGTACTTATTAGAATAAATCATAAGATAAACGAAAATGACGCAGTTTGAGATAATCTTTATCTATGACTCAGTCATATTTTTGTGTATCTTTTATCTACCTAATACATTATATTGACCTTAAATGGGCATTATATTTTATAATCTCTCCCAAATTAAAATGGGAAAATCGCACTATTTTCTTGACAGGAATTTTCGATGAATAACCGATGTAAATAGAGTATAGGTTTCGATGTAACCTATACTCTATTTCAGAATCTTAGATCAAAAATGTAAACAAAAAACTCATACATCTATTTTAAAGTGACAGCTGTTTATTTACTTATTCCTTTGATATTGACAGTTCTTTGTTTACATTTTTGATCTAAGATTCCGACACAGAGTATGGGTAGCTACTAACCCACACATACTATAAATGCGAAAGTTTATTATAGAGGTTTGTGTTTCAATTACGCAAAAACTGCTGAACCACCTATGATGAAACTTGGCAAGCAGGTAGATGGATAAAGAGATTAACACATAATCTCGGGACTTACGCGGGTGAAACCGCGGGTCGCTGGTAGTGTTTTATAAGTTAGTTTGCTAAACCGCTGTGCTTCGAAATATAAATGGCAATTTTTATCGCGTTTCGTGAGTAATTAATAAATATAATTAGGTATTTATTTACTAAACAGTAATTAAATTAAACTTTTCGCATACGCCCGCGCCACATATCCACCTTTTTTGTACGTACTGCTATGAAGTGGTACTCACTGCCTGCGACGATATTCCCCCTTAACTACAACCTCAACAGTCAACAGTCAAAGTACCTACGTTTATTCATTCGGATATTAGCAAGATATCTCTTTGAAAAGACCTCGGAGTCTTCAAATCAAATCTAAGCAAGCATGTTACATCGGCGACCTCATCGTCACTTCCCATCACGAGAGATGAGGTCAAATGCTACCCTATCCCATGTAAAAAATAAACGAATTGATCATTACGATGAAAAAACGTTGGCAACCTTAACTACACCCGGTCACCAAGCCATTTTGAACAAAACCTTTAGGATATTTAGTTTTTATAGTGTAAGTGACTTACAGTAATAATAATAAACCTAAATTGTATGTTTATTTATTTAGAGTGCCAGACAAAGATTTATATTGTGGAAAACAACTTGTTAGAGGTTGTTGTCCTTCAAAATATGTCATGTCTGATATTGTATGATAAAATGTCATTATCAGTACATAACAGGCAGTTTATATACCTACCTATTGTTTTGTTTAAAAGCTTTGTTTTAAACCAATATTTTCTTGAGTAGTAAAATGATAATGGAATATGAATAATTTATTATTTTTTCTTGATGTAATATTTTTGTGCAAAATGCACTGATTTCATTTGAATTCAAATTTTCTTGACAGGGGATTTCCGATGACTGTGTAAGTCGTTTATTTAAATTAAAACTTTGTTTTTACAAATATTAATTATTATTGAACCAAATGTGTTGCATTGGTTCAACTTTTGCCAATAAATGTATGTATTTTGAGGCAACAACAGCAGTGGCATTGAAATACAAATTGACCTCAGAATCAGGGCTAAAGCTGAGGAAATCACGGTTACTTGATCATTCTTGAATAATAAACATTAACTATCAACTTAATTCAATGTTTCAAAGTATTTTAAGCCCTCCTCTATACCTCCTAACATTCATCCGAGTCTAGCTTCTTGACACTTTTTTAACTTTTTTTTTACACGATTTTCGAACTTTTATTAGACACTGGTCTAGATCACGTTATAGATAATCATTTTTATTTCATTTTATTATTATTTTTTTTTCTAGCTTCTTAATAGGAAGAAAACACAAAGTTTTGAACATTTATAATATTAAATTGTAATTGGATTATAAGACAAACTTGGGATCCTCAAAAACAACAACCATTTTGATGTTTTAAATTGGTCAGTCAGGAACCACTAGTAATCTATGACCAATGGGAATCATTCAAATTGCAACAATTGTAGGTAAGTATGTTTGATATTTTTATGAATCCGGGGTCAGACTCGAGACATCTTCAATGTACTTTTTAGCATTTATTAGACCCGAGTTTGAACCTAAGGCGATTAGGAGGTGCTAGGGTAACTACAGCAGGTGCTTTAACAGCAATAACAACGTTACTACTACTATTTCTATTGCTCAAAGTTATAAATGGAACTACTGGAGCACCTTTCAACTAGGTTTTTAGTTCGAATTAAGACCAAAATCTTTATCGGGGTAATGAGGAAAGTTGAAATGGTAAAATTTTGTTTGTTACGAAGTTTTAGTTGGGGTACTAACTAGGCAGTGCTTCTCTGTAACTTAGGGATTAGTCAGCACTATCTCACAAGCAGCTAGTGTTATTTACAGGGGATGTTGCAGGTGTTTCATAGGCTCCGTACGCTCTAACTTACACAAAAATTAAAAGTCCTGCCAACAAGCAAAGTTCAGGAAACAATTTCCAGGGCGAAGAGCACTAATTTACAAAAATGTACACCACAGCACTAGCTGTTCTTACTCACAAAACTGACTAGCAAGTGTTGATAACACAATCTAATATTTTAACAGATAATTTTTATCATATCATTCTACATTAGCACAAAGAATCTTCAACTTGCATTGCCTGACGTCATAAAATAACTACTGTAGTGTACGCAAACAGTACATCCGCGAGGCGGACGAATTGAGTTGGAATCAACACCTCTACGCTACGTCACGTTGGGGTCACTTTTTACAAACGAATACTAGTCACCTGATAGGGTGAAGGTCTAATTACAACAGATGAAAGTATCGTGACCCCGTAAGCACCAACTAGACTAGACTAACTACCGACTAACTACGATAACTCAGGGACTTACCAAATGAGTTGACTTTCGTAATAGTTTAGTGTCTCACAGTCAGGGTTGTTTACGTAAATAAATAACACATATTATATTGGTATCACGCCACACAGCACTAAATCACTTGTTTTACTCAATAATTTTGTTTTATTTTATTACTAAACAAAACAATTTATGATGAATTGACATCTATCGTAATTCGTGACAAAATCAACATGTCCTCCAACCGGTACTGCGATCAAATTTATTCTAATTAAGTCGTACAACTTACAAATAAATTGTATTTGATATTTATATAAAAACTAAAATAAATAGAATAATATTTTTGGTGTGCCAGTAAAACACAAATTAGTGTTTTATTTTTTACAGCTAAAGTACTAGTAAAAAGACTATCAACTAACGGAAAGAAATGTAGTGTTTGATTCAATTGTTTGATTGAACGAACAAATCTTGTGAAGAATGATGGTGTAGCACGCCCTTATTTTTTTGACATTGACACTGAAGTTTCTCGTGGAAATTCCGAGGACTTTTTTTACTTCATTTCCTGTCAAAAAAAAGAAAAAAGAAGTTGTGAAAAAGCGGTTTGATTTCGGGATTCAAGAAAATCATAAATAATTGTGAAGAAATCAAACAGTACGACAATCTTTTGAAATGAATATGTCAACCTTTTCGACAACTCCTGCAGAGCCCAGTGATTTAGAAACACAGTCTCGCACAAAAACATTCGTAAGTTGAAGTTATTGTACCTACTTGTTATAGGTTATGTTTCTCTGTGTAAATAAAAATATTTTTACAGATTTTGCCGAACAAATGCTTCGAAAAGAATGTAGCTTGTGCATGGAGACGAGGCAACAAGTTCTCGATATACCCTCGCAGTCAAACCACGAGCCAAACACCATCTTCAAGTGAAAACGTAATTCTGAACATAAACCAAGATGTATTGCTTTTCAACCCAATTTTACGGAAATTAGTTAACGAATCTAACGGCACATTCCTAGCTTTACAAAAAGTAGCCGAAGCTGTGAAAGGTTCCGACAGTCAAGTTGAATTTTTAAAGCTTTCTCGTCAATACCGATCTATCATCAGGGTGTGTATTGAAAGCTTGCAAGAAGCCTCGGAAAAAGCCACAGACGGCATCAAAAAGAGCAGTATATTAGCTTTTGTAACTATTTTCTACTCAGTGGAGTGTATTTGGCACCTCTGCGAGATATTATTCATAGACAATGTGCCTGGGGAGATAGTTCTACCATACTTATTAGAATGGGTTAGATTCCATTTTCCTTGCCACGAGCAGACTGCAGCAGGATTACTAGAAGCCTGTGAGAAAGGTTCCGAGGATCATAAAGACTATTGGGATACTGTTATTGGGATGATCTTGCAAGGAAGAGTCGATGTTGGGAGAGCACTTCTAAAGCTGCATTCAGCTTCTGAAAGCAATGAGTTTAAACTAGTTGATAACTCATTGAGATGCATGCCTGTATACAGTGTAAGTATATACTCATTTCACTAAGATCTAGGGAATGCAATCCCGACTCGAGATCGTAAATTCGGGATCTCGCGGGATTAGATATCAATCCCGAAATTTTCGGGATCCCGAGTAGTTAAAAAAATAATATGACAAAATACTTTGAACAATAACAATTGTGATTAGCCTTTAAAAGTGGTAAAAAGTGGAACTAAATTATAGTAGAATGAAACCCATTGGAAAAGGAAGAGAGTATAACAAAAATTTTTTTTTTTTTTTTTTTTCCCTTTAATTTATCTGCCATCGGCTACTTAGCCATTTTCAGATTTGTTCCATGTAGTTTGGGGGGGTTGCAGGCGTCATCCCATTAGATGACTACCTCTCTCTGTTATCTCTCATCCAGGTCTAATATTCTCCATCTCTTTAGGCGCTTGACATCTCCACTGTCGTCCAGCAAGCCTTTAGCAAGTTCATTGGTGTGCATGTTAAGTCTGTCTTTGTATTTCTTGCTGATCCTGTTCACTTCCTCCCTTACGGTTGGCATTTCGAGGTGATCGTATATTTCGGTGTTTCTCACAAACCAGTGTGCACTTGAGATGGTTCTTAGTGCTATATTTTGGAATCTTTGGAGGATGTCAATATTCGAGTTACAGGCAGAGCCCCAGAGTTCAATGCCATAGGTCCAAATTGGCTTTATGATGGCTTTGTACACCAACAATTTGTTACTGAGTGATAGCCGTGATTGTCGTCCGAGAAGCCAGTGCAGAGATTTAAATAGAAAGTTAGCCTCTTTTCGCTTGTTTTTGATATGTTTTGCCCACGTCAGTCTTCTATCCAAATGCATGCCAAGATATTTTACGCTTTCGCTTGTTGGTAAGACTTTGTTGTCCATGGTTACATTTGGACAGTCACCTTTCTTTAATGTGAACGTAACCTGAACCGATTTTGTTACGCTCGGCTTAATTCGCCATTTCTCCAGCCAGGCGTCCACCTTGCACAGTTGTATTTGCAGTTTCGCTGACGCATTTCCTTGATCTTTGTCACTCGCAAGGCAAGCCGTGTCATCTGCATAAGTTGCCGTTACAACGCCTTCTGTTTGAGGCAAGTCCGCCGTGTAGATAGAGTACAAGACTGGGCCCAGAACGGATCCCTGTGGGACTGAGGCATTTATATGGTACAGGTTTGAACATTCATCTCTATACTTCACTTGGTATTGTCGCTCTTCAAGGTAGGATCTTAGTAACATGAAGAATGTGTTGGGCAATAGGGTCTTTAGCTTGTACAGGAGGCCTTTATGCCATACCCTGTCGAATGCCTGTTGTATGTCTAGGAATACTGCTGAGCAGTACTCTTTCCTCTCCAAGGTCTGTCTGACTTTGTGCACAACTCGATGCACCTGTTCTACAGTTGCGTGTTTCTCTCTAAACCCAAACTGATGATCAGGAATAATTTTGCTATCTTCAAGTACCGGTTTCAGTCTCTTGAGTAGTATTTTTTCGAAAAGTTTGGACAATACAGGAAGAAGGCTTATGGGCCTATATGAGCCTGGGTCAGTTGGCGGTTTTCCTGGTTTTGCGATCATGCAGATTTGTGAAATCTTCCACAATTTTGGGTAGTAGCTGATTCTAAAAATTGCATTGAATAACATGGTTAGGAACACTTTTGCCTTTCTTGGCAGTTTTTTCAGGATTTCACCTGTTATCAGGTCAAATCCAGGGGCTTTTTTGTTTTCCAGGGACCTGATAGTGAGAGCAAGTTCTTTCGGAGTGACAAGTGGGAGCGGTGGAGATAGCTGTTGGTCGCTATTGATCATGTTTTCTACCTCCTTTTCGAAGTCCTTCAAACTTGACTCATTAGGGGTGAACACTCCAGCAAGATGTTTAGCGAATAGTTCGGCTTTTTCGCAATCGCTCCTGGCCCATGGTTCTGCTTGGTTCTTTCTTAACGGGGGTATGTGGCTCTGGGGTCGTTTAAAGTTTTTTGTGATCTTCCACAGGGAATAATTATCTTTCTTGTGTGCGGAGAGACTGGCTATCCTATCTTGAAATGTGGAATTGTGGGATTCCTTAATAAGTTCTCTAAGTTCCCTAGTGATTCTGTTGTAGGCTTTTCTGTCTGCGTCAGATCTTGTCAAGTGTAATAGTCGCCTTTGTTTTCGCTTCTCTTGCACCTTATTACGAATCTCTAATGGCACATTATTTATTTTTTGTTGTTGTCTCAGAGGCGGAGTAGATCGCCACGCAGCTTGTTGTATGAGGTTTGTTATATAGAATGTTGCCTCATCAATATCTTCACGTGTTTTAAGTCTTACTTTAAGTTCAGTTTTATCTTGCAGGTAGTCGACAAACGAGTCCCAGTCTGTTTTACAGTTACAAAGACTGAGTATTTGTGGTCTTTGTATAGGGCATATACTAAATGTGGCCAGTACCGGCGTGTGGTCCGACGTAGAGTCCAGTGAAGATTCAACATCATAGTATATATTTGAAAGCCCTTTTATAACGAAGAAATCAACAAGATCTGGCAGTTTGTCGACATCAGCTGGCCAGTATGTAGGTTCATTAGTTGTCAGGGCTATAAGGTTGTTTTTATCAATGCTTTTTTTTAGCTCTCGTCCCTTTGTTGTGGTTATTCGTGATCCCCAATGGGTGTGTTTACAGTTCCAGTCGCCACCGCATACGAACCTGTTCCCCATAGAAGTAAAGAAATCATCAAATTCTTTTTGTTTTGGATTGTGTTTAGGTGGGCTATATATGGCGGTAATATTAATGGGACCCATT
Source organism: Idaea biselata (assembly GCA_958496205.1). Taxonomy (NCBI): domain Eukaryota; kingdom Metazoa; phylum Arthropoda; class Insecta; order Lepidoptera; family Geometridae; genus Idaea; species Idaea biselata. The sequence continues at coordinate 36,210 of CAUEGO010000260.1, forward strand.
TTATCATTTATGGTGATGGTTGCGGCCTGCATCCAGTCGTCTTGGCGCAGGCTGTGCAGATAGTGCGCTATACTTTCTTTTATTATAACTGCAGATCCTGCATGTGCCTTGCACTGTATACCATCTGGGTGATTTGCACTGTATACACAATACCCCGTGATGGTAATCTTGCTGCGTTCACTGAAATGAGTTTCTGAAATCAGGGCAATGTCCACTTTATTCGTTTTCAAAAATATTTCCAGTTCTGATTTCTTATCCTGTGTCCCTAGACCATTTATGTTCCATGTGGCAATCCTAAGTGCAATCATTGTGGAAGTTTGCTCATGAGGGTTGTGATAAGATTCATCATTGTGCTTAATTGTGTGATTAGTTGATCGATTCTTTCAGTCTGCTTTATTATGAGCTGTTCCAGACTGGTTCTTTGTTCATTTGTGTCATTTTTATCTGTGGGATATGTTCTCTGTGTGTCACTGTCACTGTTGTTTCTTAAGTAAGTTCTCTGGCGCTGTATCTTGTCAATATTTGCGTATGCACTTTGTGTTAGAGTGTAGTCTTTTTTAGGTTGTTCTCTTTCCATACATATGAGATCCACTGTCTTGTCACTATGCTTAGGCTCACTATGACAAGTTTTCTGAGACCTTGGTGTATTTCCTATGACGACATCGCTGTACATTTTAGTGTTTGTTCTCATGTTTGTGTTAGTAGTGTTTACTGCTTGAGTGGCCGTTTTGTTTCCGTTATGTTCTTTAACGTAGTTGGTTTTGGGTGGTAGTAGTGGCTTCTGAGCATTTTTCTTTCGGGCTAACACCTCCTTGTATATCTGGCATCCTTTGTAACTCGCAGGATGGCTACCAGAGCATAGCACACACACTGCAGGAGTATTATCATCTATTAGGCACATAGTTGTTTTGTGTTCCCCTGCACATTTCACACACCTATAGGGACGCATGCAATTATTTTTGCTGTGTCCATATTGTTGACAACGCTTGCACTGTACTATGGTGTTCTGGCGCTTTGGGTCCTCTATTGATATTCTTTGATTATAGATTACCTTTATGTCTTTTGCTAATTTATTGTTTTCGTGAGGGGCCAAGTTCACAAAAAATGTGTTTAGTGGTTTTTTGTTATCTGACCTTCGGGCAGTAATTATCTCACCTTGTACACTATTTCCCGTATTTTCTATGGCTTCAACAATAGCTTCCTTTGGTGTGCTATGATGGAGGTTTTTAATTACAATTCTAGTGCATTTCTGGTCTCTAGGGGTAAATGTATAGCCAATTAGCCCTTTGTTTCGTATGTGTTCTATTAGTACTTTGTATTTGTCTACGGCTTTAGAAGATATAATTAGTTGGTTTTTAGAGGCAACCTTAAATGTGTAATCACTTTTCTCTACGACCTCCTCTAATAGTTGTTTCAGTTTCCCTAGGTCGTCGATCCCATATAATATTATGGGAGGAGGTTTTGATATTTGTGGTTTGGTGATGGTAGGAGGCGGGTCCTCTATTTCTGTGCCTAATATCGAGAAGCTGTTGCTGGTCTCTAAGTTGGTTGTAGTATTTTCTTTAGCATCTGTCATTCGTCTATGACCGTTAACTATGTGATTCCTCAGCTGTGTTCTTTTAGCTTTGTTGATCTTTGATAATGTTTTCTCGTCTGGAGAGCGGTATCTCTTTTGTTGTGGTACCCGCTGCCATGGGGCATTGGGGTTGTATTTTTCAGCAGTATCATTCTGCATAGGGTTTTGTTGTTCCTGTCTTTTAGAGTGGTTTTTATTTGGGTTGTTACTATCACTCTGGGTAAGCGGTCTTGGGTTGTTAAAAAGACCTGGATGGAATAGTTGTTGTGTCAGTTGTTTGGGTTTGTTTTGTTGTTCCTTAGGATGCACTACTTTGCCCCCCCCAGAATACGTGGGGCAGCCCGAGCTATGCTCGGGGAGGGATTCTCCGGCGTCGCCGGTACCCTCCTGGGGTAGTTCGTTATTAAGTCTTGCTTCCATTGGTTTTTTGTTATTTTTTTCTGTCGGGGTTGTCTTCCCCTAGCCAGGTGGTCCGGTTATAATGGCGCCGAATACT